>LPNX011094089.1:7594-51475 GCA_001517045.1 Pseudotsuga menziesii
AGATGGGTCAAAACAATGAATGTAAAACTAGACGTAATATTGAATGCAAGATGGGATGCAACATTGGACACAAAACTAGATGCAATATTAGATACAAACATGGCTGCAAAACTAGGCACAACATTAGGCGCAACACTGGGTGCAACATTGGGCTCAAACATAGATGCAAAAAAGACATCAACCGAGATGTAACACTAGGTGCAAACCTAGATGCAAAATACGACGTAAAACGAGATGAAACATTAGGCACAAACATGGATACAAAAAAAGACGTAAAACAAGATACAAAATTAGATGCAAATGGGGATGCAACATTATAAGTAAAATTGGATGCAAAACTAGACGCAACATTGGGCCGAAAACTGGATGCAATCCTAGATGCAACGTTAGATGCAGAATTGGACACATAATTTTATGCAAAACATGGTGCAAAATTGGGTGCAAGACTCGATGAAAAACTAGGAGCAAAATAAGACGCAAAATTGGATGCAAAACTGAGCGTGAAACTGGGTGCAAACAAGGATGTAACAAAGGACGCAAAAAAAGATGCAATAGAAGTTGCAAAATTGGGCGGAAATAAAGGCGTAACAAAAGATGCAAAAAATTGGGCACACAAATGGATTCAAAAATGGATGTTAAAAAGGATGGAAAAAAAGATGCAATAGATGGCGTTTTACGAAAATGTACAATAGCGCTAAGTTTAGCGCCAGATTGTTCATCACAATTGGGAAAAAATTACACTAAAATCCGGCGCTAAATTCGACGCTAAATCTAGTTTTTGTTGTAGTGCTTGTGATGATAACGGTTATGATGTTTCGTGCACTTATTTCATCGATATAACGACGAAATTTATAGGTTGTCTATATAGCGACAAAATATGGCCGCCATGTGTCTTCTATATGGTGGCCTTGAAATCGATTTTTTTAAATTCATTTTCTACTTTTCGTCGCTCTATCGACAAAACGTTCATCCCTATAACGACAAAAATATGGCCAAAAACTGCTAGACAAAATTTTGTTTCCACGCAAAATCGTGGAACTGTTTCGACAAACGATTGTCTCTCTATCGACGAATTCTGGAATTTGAATAGAAATTTTTTCCACAAAAAATCATGGAAAGCCACCCAGGGTTTCGATGGTTTTGCAATACCTGCGATGAACCTTCATCGATATTGAGATGAAACCTTGAGGTTTCAAAAAAAAATTAAAAACCATGGAAAGGCACCTTCCTTTCCACGGTTTTGGATCTTCAATAAGTGCTTGTGATTGATGTGCAGTCTCATGGAGTTTTTGTGTCTATGGACAAGTGAATCCACAGATACACTTCAAGAATCACCAGTCAATAAATCAATACATTGGATAACTTATCCCATTCAATTATTTCTAGTGGCATGATTATATGCCTAGAGTAAATTTTGTAAGCACTTATTCAGAACATAGCATCTATTGTATATTGGTCTGATGTACACATTTCCATGTGGGTTTCTAATTACTTGCAATATTTCCATACTTATTCATCACAGCCAAATAGGGTCCTTAATTACAGAATGGTCTTATTCACACCCTCTGTGCATATGAAAATTGTATGGTTTCATCTGGGTCCAATGTGCATCCTATGAACTTCCAAAGTTTTTATCAAACAGACAGAAAGGTGATAGAAAAGAACAACGACAGAAAGTTTCTGTCTGCCTGATAAAAACTTTGGAAGTTCATACGATGCACATTGGACCCAGATGAAACCATACAATTTTCATATGCACAGAGGGTGTGAATAAGACCATTTTGTAATTAAGGACCCTATTTCGCTGTGATGAATAAGTATGGAAATATTGCAAGTAATTAGAAACCGACATGGAAATGTGTACATCAGACCAATATACAATAGATGCCATATTCTGGATAAGTGCTTACAAAATTTACTCTAGGAATATAATCATGCCACTATAAATAATTGAATGGGATAAGTTATCCAAGGTATTGATTTATCGACTGTTGATTCTTGAAGTGTATCTGTGGATTCGCTTGTCAAACCAAGCATAAAATAACAAAAACTGAAAATTACAATAAGTCACTCTACCACCATTCAAGTGGGCTATATCATAGATGTTGCAGGTATTACAATTTTATCTGCAATGGAAAGTGTTAACACCATATCTATCCTGTGAAGGCAGTAGGTTCTAGGCTCTAGCTTCTATTGAGATGCATTATTTGCAATTACAAAATGTAGTTCCAGAAGAAAATGTTAAATGGATTGATACGATCAATGGACTAGTTGATGCTACAAGGGATTTTAGTAGTGAAGAATCATGGTTTGAGAATTTATTAGTGTATATGTGAAAATATCCTCAAATTTGAGATCTGAATTAATAAATTAAATGATGCTACAAACTTCCAAATGATATGTCTTTTCCAACTAGCAACCAAGATTTGTGACAGCAAAATGTTTTAACCTTTAGTTAGATTTGAAATAAAGTACACATGAGGCTAAAACTAGGGAAGATCTAGGAATTTCACTTATTAATATGAAGTTTTCAACCGTGCAAATCAACCTTTTAATTATGTTTTAGACCAGATTTAATCAGCACTACAGAGAATATTTCTAGAAGGTAATTCCCAACCACAAACTGGGGCAAACCTACCATGTGATTTGATGTTTTAGGGATGATTTTAATACATGTAAATGATAGAAATTTTCAGATCTTATAAAACAGAAAATGAAAGATGAATTAAGATTTAAAATGGCATAAAAGTTGTGATTAGTGCCTAACAAATCCAAGTTAGGCAGATGGGTTCAATTGAGGATCTCATGGAGGCTTTAGTGATTAAAGAGTGGATAGGTTTGAATGGTTCAAACCCAATCTACTCCTTAATAACTAGATCCACTTCAGAAATATTCAATAGGAAAATCCTAAGCTAGACATTAGATATTTGTCAAACAAGAGCCACGAGGTGGAAATGTCACCACTATTCCTAAAAATTATTACTACAATACAAATGCTATATAATGGAAATATACCTCTGTTTCAACCCCAAAAAAGCTTCCCATGCCAAACCAAGAAATCTATCATAATACACTTGTAATATAACCAAGGTTCACCCAACAAGTCACATGGCACTTAACCAAAAAAAAATCAGCTAATGTTGTCTGGAAAGTGTGTTCTTGGGGTAATTCCACCAAGAGATGTGGCTCTAGAGTCACATTCCACATGTCCTACGAAGGAAATCAACAATCAATCTATCCAAGAGACATTTTCCACCAGAATATCAACTCGCATTTAAATGCTATATTGCAATACCGTTGCCTCACTGATGTCGAAACTTATGTTTGTATTCGACAATATTTCTTAACCATTGTATTAAAACGAAAACAACACACAAATTTTAAAGTTTAAGACAAAAATATATTAAATACGCATATAAATAGATTTTTACTGGAAATGTCTGGACATTGTTAAATGCCACCATCCTGTCAAACAATTTAAAACAAAAAATAGAGGAAAGAGTCATGTTGTCTTACTATATGAATAAAATGCCACTAAATACTCCGGATAAATATTTGTTGTCTATGAATGTTAAATTTCCAGCAAATAATATTTAGATATGGAAATATTTGTTCTAACAGAGTTCACTTTGAGGAGCTCATGCAATTCTTTTGTAGCGCACATATAAATACATTTTTGTTGACTTATAAAAAAACTAAAGAAACAGTTTAGGGGAGGAATTTCAGGGATGAACCTGTAGAGCTATGAGCATGGGCTTGTTGTGAGAATCATTGCATATGATTTTTCCATCTTTATTCGTTCTCCCATTGCATCTTCCACATAGACTTGGGGACCCCAGTGGATTTTTCTTGCCCATTTTCTATTATTTATTTCTCATCTTTTCTCCTGACAGCCCTTACAAACTCGACGACCGACATCTTTTCCACAACATCCTCCAACTGTAGAGTTAAATTCAAACCATTAAGAAGAAAAACCCTGAACATGAATTTGTTCTCCTTAGGTTCAGGCTTGGGTTTCTTCTTAGGAAGCAGTCCAAAGTAGCCCTCATTGCTGATTCTTTTCCTCCTAGTAGAAGATTCTTATATCTTGGACACAAGAAATGGAAAACCGCAGAGGGAATATTGTGTTCTTCTATCACAACGCTTGCCTACACTTAGAATTTGCAATAATTGATGCATGCAATGGGATTTTGTTATTTTATACAGAGACTGCTATGGTTGGGGTCGATGTCTTACTAATTACTCAAAGCAATTATGCATGTACAACTCAAGGAAATCTCTTGCATTCCACAATTGCTACAAAGCTCCTCTTAGTAACCTCAAAACCACTCTGAGCAAACAAAAACATTTTTGTATAGAACAGTCGGGCTTCAAACTCCAATAATTCAAGTCCGGGAGGTTCTATCAAGCTTCTATGTGACTGAACACCAGGATATGTAGTGCACCCACAAAGGCAATTGCAATTGATGTTGAGCAAATTCTCCTTAGAGAGGGTATTCTGAGAGACTAAGACTATCAGGTTATGTGCACTTCTGCTGAAATCTCTAATGACGCTATTTATTCATCAATTTCTCTGCAAAAAGAGGACAAACCATGCACCACTGTCATTAGAACTGCTTAGTGCAAAAGAATTTCATGATAGCAGGTAACCAAGGGAAAGCTACAAAGAGTCAACTTTAGTAGTTAAACGTAGGGAAAATCTGTCCAAAATGTGAGCACGGTGCACTACAGAATAGGTGAACATAACACTAGTACTACTTACTACACTGCTCCTAAGAATGCAATGGAAAAATGAGGTAGGAACTCTAAAACCAAGGGAAAAGCAGGGAATGGTACAGCAAGAACACAACAAAGACAGATAAGTCTGATATTTTTATGTTTCTATACAAACATTGGATATGAAGCATGATAAAGACGCTAGAAATGAAAATATCAAAGTTATAGTATACGACAGGTACAAGCAAGTCATATAAAATATTAATGCCTAGGGAGAATGTAGGAAATGCAAGAACCCTTACCTTATCAATCGCCTTTTGCCAGGCCCATTGGCCCATACCGCTTGCAAATAGTTGTCCTAATAAATGAAAAACCACTGTGTTGGCTTGCAATTAAATTTATAAATTAAATAAATAATCCATTCCTAGACCTATACACAAGTGGTCATTTTGCTAGGCATGGAAAATATCAAAATACTCTATGAAATAAGAAATGGGCATACAATTAAATCAGCTAATGATGTCTGGAATTTGTGTTCTTGGGGTAATTCCACCAAGAGATGTTGTTTTGGAGTCACATTCCACATGTCTTGCGAAGTAAATCAACAATCAATCTATCCAGCACACATTTTCCACCAGAATATCAACTCGCATTTAAATGTTATATTACAATACCATTGCCTCACTGATGTGGAAACTTGTCTTTGTATTCGACAAGATTTCTTTAACCATTGTATTAAAATGAAAACAACACACAAATTTTAAAGTTTAAGACATAAATATATTAAATACACATATAAATAGGGTTTTACTGGAAATGTGTGGACACTGTTAATACCACCATCCTGTCAAACAATATAAAACAAAAAACAGGGGAAAGAGTCATGTTATCTTACTATATGAATAAAATGTCACTGACTACTTCGGATAAATATTTGTTATCTATGAATTGTTAACTTTCCAGTAAATAATAGCCCGCACGGGTGTGGCTCATTGGCGGTTCAGTTGTTATGAATTAACTTGATGTAAATTGGAGGTCACGAGATCAAATCCCACCTGGGTTTAGCTATGTCCCATGTCTTGTGAAGGGTGCGGGGCACCTAGGGGTATAGTGGTAGTTGTCTTGCGAAGGGTGTGGGGCACCTAGAGGTATAGTGGTAGTGGGAATGGATCCCTAGACCCCGTTTCACATGAGTACCAGCCTAGCTCCAGTTGTCGATTCCCCTAGTTACTAAAATAAAAAATTCCAGTAAATAATATTTAGATATGGAAATATTTGTTCTAAGAGAATTCACTTTGAGGAGCTCATGGAATGCTTTTGTAGTGCACATATTAATACATTTTTTTTACTTATAAGAGAATACTTCAATTTCTTATTGACTCTAAGACTCACCCCATCAACATGCATTCTACAACCAGGTGTGTATATGTCATATAAAGAGAGAGGAAGAGAGAGACCTTTACGAAATAGTGCAATCCCTTGAGATAGGTAAGGGGGTGAAATATGGTGCATCTTCAAAACAAGAGATATTTTCCTCATCACAAAACCGTAGGATTGACAAATTAGTTGAAGCATTCATTTCCACAGTATTCAGAACCAAATCCACCTCTGCTCTCCAACAATCAGAATGCAAAGAGCCACCCTGCAAGCATTATCAAAATATAAACAGAGTTTTAGGAAACAGAAATTTCAATTATCTGCAAGGAAATACAAAAAAAATAATTTAATCCAAAAAAAATTAAATACACATGAACTGAAAGGAAATATATTGTATAAAAACAACTTTGCAAATTTAACAATACAATATTTTGCTCATAATTTATTATGCATTCTTTAAAATATTTCATTTTAAAGTTTGGTGTATGGTGATTTTTCTTGGCCCCTTTTGTATTATTTATTTCTCAACTCTTCTCCTAATAGTCCTTACAAACTAGGAGACTGACATCTTTTCAACGACATCCTCCAACTGCAGAGTTAAATTCAAACCATTATGAAGCAAAACCCTGAACATGAATTTGTTCTCCTCAGGTTCAGGCTTGGGTTCTTCTTAGGAAGCACTCCAAGGTAGCCCTCATTGTTGCTTCTTTTCCTCCTGGTAGAATATTCTACCATCTTGGACACAAGAAATGGCAAACCGCAGAGGGAATATTGTGTTCTTCTATCACAACACTTGCCTACACTTATAATTTGCAAGAATTGATGCATGTAATGGGATTTGGTTAGTTTATACAGAGAATGCTATGGCTAGGGTCGATGTCTCACTAATTATTCAAAGAAATTATGCATGTACAACTCAAGACAATCTCTAGCGTTCCACAATTGTTACAAAGCTCCTCTCAGTAGCCTCAAAACCACTATGAGCAAACAAAAACAGTTTGCTATAGAACATTCAGGCTTCAAACTCCAAAAAGTTGCCATTATCAAATAAAAAATAACAACCGTACTATTAAAACATTCATAGTCTAGCTTTGAACTGTCAATTCATGGGAATTTTGACATGATTCCCAAAAGGAATGGACAAAACTAGAAACAAACCCACATTTTGCAGACATGCCAACTAGATAAATACCCACAAAATCATATGAATCAAATCCATATTTTATGGTGAGGATATGAACTTACTTACCCTAATCATAAGCCGTGATGTTTGCACAAATCAGATGCACCATCGAGAAAGTAAAATCAGAAGCCTCTTCATCTTTCCCATTCAGAGCATATCCTGCAATCATATAGCTCCACATTCCCTTCCTCCTTTTCCTCAATAACTGTTGGTTTTATTTCTCACATTGAATTTCCCAAGTTCACCTAGACAGCTCGTGCTTCATGCTTGCAAGGATATTTGAGCCATTTCATCTCCACCACATCCACAACAATGAAAAAAAACATGAATAAAATAAAAACACAATAGGTAATCAAGAAAAACATAGAAGGAAACAAACATGAAGGTCTAAACATTGTTGCCATTCTGGAGGTGGGGCAGGTAGTTCTAGAAGCATGGGCTCACATGCGAAGGGAGTGGATCATGCACTAATAGGAAAAGTCCTTCGCCCGCCCTTCCTATAAAAAAACACTATAGCCTATTCCAGATCCTTCAGTGAAAGTTCGAAATTGAAAACCCCCAAATGGGAGCTGGAGCAGATCCTGCGCGGGTGTTTTTGAATGTTAATGAGCTAGTGTGCAGGTGTTTTTGAATTTTGCTTTTTTTGTTTGATTATTTTCATATTGTATATTTGGTGTTTTGTTTTTTTTTTTTATTTTGCATATTTATCTTTTGTTTAGTTTATTTTGGGTTTTTTTATTTGCATATTTTATATTTTGTTGCATTTTAAATTAATTATAGTTAAACAACTCTATGTTTTTAATTTAGTGTAGTTTAATTTAATTTAACTAGGATTTTGTCATAATTTGTATTGGTTGCATTGCTTATAGTGAGATCCTATACATAAGTCCCTTCAAGGACGAACACGATGATCATGATGAAGATGAAGATGGCAAATATGATAGTGATGACGACAACAACGATGTTGATCATCATCATCCTTGTCATCGTCATCACCATCGTCTTCATCATATTCATCAATATCATCATCATCATCTTCATAATCATCATCGTCGTCGTCATCATGATCTTCTTCATCATCGTCATCTTCCTTATCATCATCATCATCATCATAATCATCATATTCATCATCAACATCTTTGTTATCACCATCATCATCTTGATCATCATCGTCATCATATTCATCATTATCATCATCAGCATCTTCATCTTCATCATCATATTCATCATCAACATCGTCGTCATCCAATTCATCGACATCTCCATTATCATGATCATCATCATCATCATTTTCAATATCATCGTCATCATCTTCATCATCATCATATTCATCGTCGTCGTCGTCATCATCATATTCATCATCGCAACTTTAGGGGGAGCTCAGTGAATGGATACGTCTACATGATACGGGGAGCAGCCAGTTGAGTGAAAAAATAAGGATTCCTTCTAACACCCATTCCAAGGACTAATCTGACAATTCAATATAATCCAAGGAAGTAGTAAAAAATAAAATACAAACTTTTGGGCCCTGTGAAGCCTCCTATTCTTAGATTTGTGCACATGAAGAATCAATACTTATGGACCTAGTCTGGTGTCTTTAAAGAGGAAGATCCAAACTTAGCAGTTTGGTAGTTCCATAAAGTGCATTCTTTATAGGAGTGAATAATCACTCATAACCATTCTATTATAATGTTGGCAAAGCTCAGAACAATTTAGTGAATACCAAAGTAAAGATCTTGTCATCACATCTTCATCACCATCTCCCTCTTCCTAATCAACATCTACGGCCGATCCACGAAAAGTGGTAGGGGCTGCAAAGATCTACGGTCTAAACAAGATGTTGGGTAGATCAATGGGTGAGAAGAATTCCGCGATCAGATTTTTCTCACTCGTTCATATGAAAAAGGGTTAGCAGAATGTTAAAGTTATCAAGGTTGAGCGGTCCCAATGAAGGTAGTTTAGTGATCAACGGTTGATATTGATCTCCCCAAATCAAGTTGTGCAAGTTGATAGTGTTGATCTCCCCTATTATGTCTCCCCTCCTCACTTGCCTCACCTTTTGACTTGAGTCCTCTTCTTCTTCCTCCTCTTCCTTCCGTGGGCTCTCTGATCTGCACCCTGAGCGCCCTCGACCAAAGAGTGATCTCTGAAAGTCTCCGAACACGTCAGAGACTATCCATAATCCACCTAAAATTGGGGCTTTTGTTTGATCACTTTGAATTGAGCATCTGGGGAGGACATGATTCAATTCTAAAAATAGTTGTTGAATTTAGGGTTGATAAAAAAAAAATATTCCCGAAAGCATTAGGTTTACATTCCGGGGTTTTTATTTTAGGTAGGCGCACGGAAGGATACTTTTTTCAATGTGTTTGAATAATAATTATATGCACCGAGTTTTGAAAAGAGAAATGAGAATCCCTATCAATCCCTCTCATTTGAAATCTAGATGTTAGTAGACTCAAGACTAAAGTTTGAAAGATAAATTTTCAAGTCTTCTAATACTTAGGTTTATTATGGTGAAGACGATGCTTAGGGATTAGGTGGAGTTTGAAATTGAATGGCTAGTTACTCATGAATTGTGTCCATATGGACAAACATATCAATTAGATTTGTGATGGTATTTGTAACTTTTTTTTCCATTAATGGAAATGTGGATCCTAAAAAACTTATTTAGCTTGAAAGATAATAATACAATGCTTTTAATAGCATGTAAAAAAGTTCATTTCAAAACAAGTAAGGTGAAATGTCATGGAAAAGTTATTCTTCATTTTTTTTACTTTTATGTTGTTTATTTAAACCATTGGTTATGGAAATGATCAAGTGGTCACAACAAGGATCAACAATTTTAAATCTCCCATGGATGTACAATGTTAGAATTACACTAGTTTTAGGTGGATACATTGGCACTGTACAAATATCATCTTTTTAGTTTGTTATTAATGTTAGGGATTTGATGCCTCATCTATTTTGGCCTTGTAACATAGCAGTTCTAATAGTGGAGCTCTTCTCAAAACAATTCTAGATAGAAATAAGCTTTAGTACCCCATGAGCCTAATTTCACCCCTAATTTCATATTATGCATTCAGATAAGGTTGCGAGTAGTTCTCAACTACTCTAATCACTTTAGCGTGATGGGAAACAAACATTTCCCTTCAAAAAATAAATAGGCCAAAAAACATGCAATACAAAAAACCAATACTCATAATGGTTATGGCTATGTTCACATTAACAAAACAAGTGCATCAATCTCTTTCTAAATGGGCTTTTTCCCAATCTCATCTTCCATCACCCTTACATGTTCTTCATTCTCAACCTTTATTTTAGTATCTCCTCCTCTATACTAACTCTTGAGTAATCCCCATAAAAAGAATCTGGAAGTGATCATATGTACATGGTTTACCTCACTAATTCCATGTAAATGTTGGATCACTTGGGATTTCTTCTTATTGTCATTTTTTTTTCATATACAATGTTTTTAATAAATAATGAAATTTGTTTTAACACTTAAATTTTCAAATGAAAAGAATGATTTATTTTTAAATGTCAACATTGAAGGGTTCAATTTCTCACATCCCTTCAAAGTAAAATGAGACATGGCCTTCAAATTTGATCCCTAGCGACTCTGGAGCTGTTCAACCTAGTAAAGGTGGTGTTTTGGTCAGGTCTGGTACATAAAGGATGTCTTGATCACATATGAGCTGACCAATAATCATATCCCTCAATACCATTTATGACACACCTTAGGTGAATATCATGTCCAAAGCATCACCGATTCACCAGCCTTCCCGACTCCAGAGATCCGGCACGTGGCTTGCATAGAAAACAATAGGATATCATGAAGTTCATATCTTTGAAGCGACGAACCTGGCCTCTACATGAAGCAAAGGGATATGGCTAGCCAAAACCATTCCAAACACCACTATCAAAGTAAGTGAAAAGGAAAAGAATTTCACGTCCAAACACCGTGATCCATGTGGATAGCAATGTAGCATATTCAAAGAAGGCGGCATGACTGGATTCTCAACAGAAAATAGAGATCCATACCCACGTCCACTTGTGTTTCCATTATGATGACCAGTCATCTCTGTATCCATCTTCATCTTCATCACCCTATATAAACACCACCTTCCTAAGCTGATTAAGATGCATAAGATGAATCCGTAATTAGAGACAATGCTCGAAGTGTTATTCTGCTAAGAGATTATGAGAATTCTGAAAGAGTTGAAATGACGATATGCTTTGAGAAGCTTGTCAGTATTGGGGTGTTGATGGTTGGTGAGCTTGATTCCACGCTCATCTGTCGCCCTAATTTTTCATACCAGGAAAGCACCAACCATCGGGGCCTGGATGTGAAGCACGTTGAATGTCTCCAGATAGGTGTACCTCCGGCTGCATGGTGCCTAGGTTTTCATATCCGATGAGTGACTCCCCATAAACCCTTGAATAAATCATGGCTTTTAAAGTCCCGATATTCGTTCTCCCATTGCATATTCCACATAGACTTGGGGACCCCAGTGGATTTTTCTTGGCCCATGAACATGAATTTCTTCTCCTCAAGTTCAAGCTTGGGTTTCTTCTTAGGAAGTACTCCAAGGTAGCCCTCATTGCTGCTTCTTTTCCTCCTGGTAGAAGATTCTTCCATCTTGGACACAAGAAATGGCAAACCGCAGAGGTAATATTGTGTTCTTCTATCACAACGCTTTCCTACACTTAGATTTTGTAAGAATTGATGCATGCAATGGGCTTTTGTTAGTTTATATAGAGACTACTATGGCTGGGGTCGATGTCTCACTAATTACTCAAAGCAATTATGCATGTACAACTCAATACAAGCTTTGGATGCAAAAATGGCTAAGTAGCCTCAAAAAGATGCCCGCCCTAAATTATGGGTTAGAGTAAATGCCCGCAGCACATGGGGTTCTTGTAGATTGGTCTTCGGCCTACCTGACCATGTCTTCAAATTGTCTTGGAAGTGGATGAAGAAAAAGTTATGGACCTACCAAAACGGTGTTTTAGGCATATTAGTCCAAATTGAGAAATTTGTCTAAGTATGGAATTGGTGTTAGAATCAACACATGCAAGTGTCAATAATACAACATACGTCTTATTACATACAATTTGGATATAATTACTACATCTTATTTAATGTAACAATTTGGATACTGAGCAATCAAATCTCTTCTAAGTAGAATCAACACATGCAAGTGTCCATAATACAACATACATCTTATTACCATCTTTTTCTCTTTGGATTTTTATCAAGAATCACCTGACATCAATCTTATTAGCTTAATGGGATTCTCTTATGTTTGCAAGATATAATGCTAGCTGACCTTAGTACATCTTCGTTTGGACTTCTATTACACAAGTTATCATTCTTAAACTTTTAATCCACTTTATGCACTTTGGATTTCCAGTCAAACTCAAGGGAAATTTTGGCCCTTACTGCATTATTATTGGTACATTCATGAAATGTTGGTTTATCTCGACAATAGTTTATATACCCTGCATGAAACCAATAACTTATTACACTATTATCAAACCCATTCTGTAGAGAACTTGTTGAGACCTTCTATACATAGGATGATGCAGTGGTAGGAAAACAAACAATGATATTGGAAGAGCCACATGAAGAATGCAACATAACACCTGATAGAGATGCAATAACAGAGATGGATATTCCAATTACTGATGAAGTTATAGACAATGCAAAAGTTGTGGAACTTTAAAGTAATGGTTTTGAAAATGTAAAAGAGACAAAAACCATACATGTTGAGTATATTGTGTCAAGGTTAAGAACAACAGCATGAGTAATCATATAGCAATGCAGATAGCATTGCAACAACCAAAATTGTTTATACCCTCCCAACAAGAGACGATGCAAAAACAATAGACTTGGAAGTAGTGGCAGAAAAAGATAAAAAAATCCAACATAGCTCTGGCTAATGCTACAATAAAAGAGACCAATTATTTTCTCATTAATACGATAACAAAAGACAATCGTAGAGGGGGGATAGACATTGTGGAAATTATATTGCTCAATATCCAAATTGTTACATTAAATAAATAAATAAACTTATTTGAAGTTGTGGAAATAATTTATGTGTGAGTTGAGATAATTTTTTGGTTGGTGTAGCCTCCCTTGGCACTATGTTCCTAGGAGGTAGGGCCCACTCCGAAGAATAAAGGTGCTAGTATTTTAAATTCATAGAAATTTTAGATTTTTTATTTGCTTAATGGTTGAAATATTTGTTTACATTATTTCCACACCCTCAATATTCTAATAATTATACAGGTGACATATAGAACTTTCCAGTCCTTACCATATTTGTTTCCTCATATATCAGTTTTCTGCCAATTAATGTGTGATGGTCCTTGAAAATAGGTTGTCTGACTACTAGTTACTCTGCCTTATCAAACATGAAATGCAAAATGTACTATGCAAATTTTTGAATCATAGAGAATCCTCACATGAGTGATACACATGCTAGGCATGGCCACAAAGTTGCTTCTGTAGTTCTCCCTCTAATCGCATCCTCAATCTCCTAATACTTATACAGGTGTGTTGCAAAATTCGTGTCTTGTTCAAATTCTTACCCAAATGCCATTTTATACTCTATGCAATCACTCCAAAACTTTAATTTATGTTTTAAGTGTTGCTTGTTGTAACAGCAACATGATTCAAGTTACTTGCCATAAAAACTAACCACATGATTTATTGATTGTCAACATCAATCATGATGCAAGGAGTACCTGAATTGGTGAATGATGAAATACATTCAGGGAATTCATACAAAGAACAAGTAAACAAGATCCTATGATCTGTTGGTGCAATTAACTAGGAGTTTAACCTAGGGAAATTGATTCTTATACACCTTGGATCCTAGTTGCAAACCCAATACCAAATAATAGTCATCCCTAGGATGACACGCTAGCAAAGTTTTCATCCTAAACAAACACAAAGTTATGAATCTGCCAAAATGAGGTTTCAGAATAAATTTTGGAGAAAGTCCTAAAAATGACCAAGTGTTGGAAAACTGGCTCAGGTAGCCTTAAGAAAATGCCCACCACAAATTGTGTGTTGAAGAAAATGCCCGCACCGTATGGGGGTCTCGTAGATTGATATTTGTCCTACCTGATCATGTCTTGAGACCGTCTTGGAAGTAGCTGAGGAAGAAGTTATGAACCTGCCAAAACAATGTTTTAGGCAGATTGGACCAGACTAAGAAAATTTTCCTAGTGTTGGAAAAACTGGCTCATGTGTCCTTGGGAAAATACCCGTTGTACCTTATAAGTGTATGATAAAAATTATTTGAATATATCATCCTATAGCTTGTTGAAGAGCCTATCTCACCATGGCCTCAGTTCTGAAAGAAGATGTTTGATGACAAAGATAATGGTATGCCAAAACAGAGTTTCAGGTTGTTTTTCACTATTCCAGTACTGGCAAAACTGCCTCAATGTCCTCAAGGAAATGCCTACCCTATCTCATAGGATGATGGGAAAATAATATGAAAGTGTTAGGATATATCTTGTTGATGGGTGCATCTAACCATGGTCTCAGTTATCCCGTGGAGTGTTTTATGACAAAGATATAAATCTGCCAAAAGTAAGAAAAATATTATTTTGCATTTTAAGAACACAAGAAAATTGGTTGTGTTAGATTCGGGAAATTTAAAAGGCATTTTGAAATTCCCGCAAGGAGGGGTTATTTTGATGATAAAATTCCTCAGGCAGCATAGTCATGTTCCTTGGTGAACTGAATATCCATCCATAACATCAGGTTGTCTTATGATGGTCTCATATGCAAAATATCAATCTGCCAAAAATAGGAAAAATAATATCTTGCATAATGAGAACAAAGGAAAATTGGCCAAGTGTTAAATTAATCAATCTCCCATAGTAGAAGAAGAATTGTTTTTACAAGCTAAAAACAATTTTGTCTAAGTGTTAAATTAAACAATTTGGAATCCTATTTTCAAATGATCTCCAGATAATGCATGTGTATCAAAAAGTCCAAAAGATGACATGGATCTGATCCTTGTTGAGGTGGCTATCCAGCCATACTTTCAGTTTGAATTATGATGGTCATAGATGCAAAAGATGGAGCTACAAATTTAGTGAAAAATAATAAACAGAGTTTATTAAATAAGAAGCTACGAGAATGTATTTAGAAAAATAAACAGAAATTTAATAAAAAGAATTGAGATAGAGTTTTAAAGAGACACATATTACTATTGGAGAGATGCAATGTTTAGAAGAAGTTTTAATTGATTATTTCATTAAAACAATAAATAACAAACAAAGATTCGAAGAGGTGTCTAAGCATGATGGCATGGCTAAGTAGCCTCAAAAAGATGCATGCCCTAAATTATGGGTTAGAGTAAATGCCCGCAGCACATGGGGGTCTTGTAGTGTGTTGGTTTGTCTACCTAACCATGGTATTATTCCTCCTTAAGCATGTCTGAAGAAAAAGTTGAATCTGCCAAAATGAGGTTTTAGAATAAATTTTGGAGAAAGTCCTAAAAATGACCAAGTGTTAGAAAACTAGCTCAAGTAGACTTAAGAAAATGCCCGCCACAAATTGTGTGTTGAAGAAAATGCCCGCACCATATGGGGGTATTGTAGATTGATATTTTTCCTACCTGATCATGTCTTCAGACTGTCTTGGAAGTAGCTGAGGAAGAACTTACGAACCTACCAAAACAATGTTTTGGGCAAATTGGACCAGACTAAGAAAATTGTCCAAGTGTTGGAAACAATGGCTCATGTGGCCTTGGGAAAATGCCCACCGTACCTTATAATATGATAAAAATTATCTGAAGCTATCATCCTACAGCTTGTTGAAGAGGCTATCTCACCATGTTCTCATTTCTCAAAGAAGATGTTTGATGACAAAAATAATTGTTGTCCAAAACAAACTCTTCAGGCTATTTTGTACTATTCTAGTACTGGCAAAATTGCCTCAGTGGCCTCAGGGAAATGCTCGCCCTATCTCATAGGATGATGAAAAAAATAATATGAAAGTGTTAGGCTATAGCTTGTTTATGGGTTCATATAACCATGGTCTCAGTTATCCTATGGAGTGTTTTATGACAAAGATATAAATCTGCCAAAAGTAAGAAAAATATTATTTTGCATTTTAAGAACACAAGAAAATTGGTTGTGTTAGATTTGGGAAATTGAAAATTCATTTTGAAATGCCTGCAAGGAGGGGTTATTTTGATGATAAAATTCATCAAGTAGCATAGTCATGTTCCTGGGTGAACTGAATATCCATCCATAGCTTTAGGTTGTCTTATGATGGTCTCATATGCAAAATATCAATCTGGCAAAAATAGGAAAAATAATATTTTGCATAATGAGAACAAAAGAAAATTGACCAAGTGTTAAAAACAGGAGTTTGAGAGGTCAGTTGGAAATTCCCACCAAGGGCTGTCTTTGTGCAAGTAAAATTATCAAATGTCATGGATCCATTCTTTGTTAAGTTGTCCGTCTACTCCTGACTTCAAGTCTCCATAGAGTGTTCACAGGTGTGAAATAGGAGTCTGCCAAAATGGGAAGATATATGTTTTGATGTTCAAAAGAGGTTGAGAAGCTATTTTGAAATGCTTGCCAAAGGTTGTTTGTGTGTCAAAAAAATTATGTTGTGATATGGCCGTGTTCATTGTTGAAATGGTTATCTAGCCATGCTTGTAGGTTTCCTTATGGTGACCACATGAGGGAGAAATCAATCTGCCAAATTAGTAGAAGAAAAATTGTTTTTACATGAAGTTAAAAACAATTTTGTCCAAGTGTTAAATTAAACAGTTTGGAAGCCTATTTTCAAATGATCTCCAGATAATGCGTGTGTATCAAAAAGTTAAAAATGTGACATGGATCTAATCCTTGTTGAGGTGGCTATACAGCCATACTTTCAGTTTGCATTATGATGGTCATATATGCAAAAGATGGACCTGCAAAGTTAGTGAAAAATAGTTACATGAATGTATTTAGAAAAATAAACAGAAATTTAATAAAAAGAATTAAGACAGAGTTTTGAAGAGACACATATTACTATTGGAGAGATGCAATGTTTAGAAGAAGTTTTAATTGATTATTTCATTAAAACAATAAATAACGAACTGAGATTTGAAGAGGTGTCTAAGCATGATGACATGGCAAGGTGTAATTGGAACAAGACATGAAGGACAGAGATGACTAAAGACATGCATAATGACATTGACAAGCAAGCATCACAAGCATTGAACATCTAGAAATTCAAATGACCCTTCTGTGGTCATTTGAAGATGATTTGGGCAAGACAAAGATGTTGGTGCAAATATGACAAGGAGATGGTGACATGACAATAGATAAGAAAACTTGATAACAGAGATGGTTGCGGGCATGATAAGATTGGTAGAAAAAGACAATGAAATTGATTTCAAGCCTTATCTCACTGATTTCTCGCTGATTCACCCCCCGCCCTCTTAGTGAGCATTGTGTCTAACAAACAGAATTTTTCATTGATGCCAACAAGTGTTTTGCAATGGCCTTTGATTTACTCACAAGGAGACCTTGATAGTTTGGGCATTCGAACACTAGGTGGCCCAAATGGTCTAATCAAAAAATTTCCTTCTACTGTGGAAAGTAATTAACACTGTGTCAATGGCCAATAGCTTAGTGGAGCATCAGGTCTATAAAAAAAACGAATTGGCTAGAGTCATTGTTGACTGGACCCTCTTGTTGCAATTATTCTGGTTTAAATAAAAGGAGGGAGTTGCATGGTTGTTAAATTCATTCGTAAGGTACATGACCCGAAGAATACAACTGTTATTTTGAGCCTCAATGTTAGTTTGTATCCCCAAAAAAAGGATGCATGCTTACCTTTTTTGAATTTACGGCCAAATGATTGTTGTAGAGTATGATTGAGCTCTCTAGTTTTGGATATGGTTGATAAAGAAATCTGGGCTCAATCCGTGCTCAATCAATCACTAAGAGCCTTGTCACAACTATAGCAAATGTGCTAAGTGATACAGCTTGGCATGCTCCCGCAAAGGAGCTGTAAATTGGAAATATAAAAGGTAAACTTATCTATGCTGACATCGTATAGGTAACTAGGTTGCAGTAGCAGAGATAGCTGCAATGAGGTAGTCAGTTTCATGGCAATTACTATTTATCCATGGCGACATCATATATGAACAAGTGTAAACGTCTCTATGCAAAATATAAGGGCACATGGATGACCTAAGGTGGGGGTATAGGCAGCTTCTGTCATATACATAAAATATTATACCACACATAGCCAATTAGACCCAAACCCAAGAAAAAAGATGCAACAGCCGAGGCAAAAAATCAAATCTATTTTATTATTATTGAGGGTTTCCATTTCAGGATTTCTCTCTATGATCGGACAGAAGATAGAAGCAATATTTTGCTTTGACATTCAGTGCCAGCTAGCGCATGCTTGTTGGCTTGAATATGAACCGAGGGAGGGCTGGAATTCACTTCTCACCCATAACAAGTTTACTCCGTTATGCAAATAGTCAGATCTTCTTATAAGTTAGATGTGGACAAAAATGCATGAGTTAACCCGCACGTAAACAGGCAAGAGTCGTTGAAAGCTGGCATTGGTTTGGAGGGTGTGCAAAGATAGCCATATATCGTCGATATAGAGACAAAATTTCATCGAAAATTAAACAACATCCATATTACCAATGTTAAAAATGTGGAAATATTTGTGGAAAAATCCGCCCAAATGTATTAATGATGTTATTCACACACTCATTTGTGGTTGAGTTTTGAGACAATTGAATAAACTGGAAAATTTGCAAATGGATAAGACCTAATGAACTACTTCGAAATGAATGTAATAATTATTTTTCAAGAAGAGACACAGAAATCCTAAAGTATATCATGAAAAGGTTTAGGCTTCTAATGATTTAAAATATTACAAGGTAGAGCACGAGGGAATACCTAAAGGATCCTTAAGGTAGAGATGTGCGGAGATGTGATGAAAGAAGCAACAACGCAAAACTTTGAACACTTTTAGATGTATAAAGAGAATAAATAGATGATAACAATAAAATAACCATGAAAGGCACCATCTAGTTAATCATCTAGTAGAAAAAACAAGGTGAGTAGTTTCTCTTAGGTTGCTAGAGAAGTTGAATAGCTGGTTGCATGAGTGTTGATCCATATAACTTAGTATTAGCTAGTTCCATTTATTAATTTAGGAAGTTAGTTTTGTTTTAGGGGTTAGTGGCTTCCATCTTACAATTATACTAAAATTCCAAAAGCTTAACAGAGTTACACACACCATCATATCACATCATGGTTCAATGTAATAGACAAAAAACTTAATACCTACTATGAAGGGTGTTAAATTTTCATATGCTTAACTAAGACATTAGTATTTCATTTCATTTTCATAACAAAAGCATATAAACAAGATCACTTAAAGATAGACAAGCACAACCATACAAAAGGAACACAAATATTTATCCTGGGAAAACCCTAAAGGGAAAAACCCAGTAAAAGCTTCCTCAATATAGATGTCCCCAAAAAGATAAAAGATAAAACCAACAAGGAGATCAAAGTTTGATCCTCCTCCTTCTCCAGCTACTTCTCTTCTCCACTAATGCGCTACACAAGTGAGAGTGTGTGCTCAAATGAGTAGAGCTACACCTCTATTTATATTCATCCCTTCACTTCAATTAACTCATCCGACATGTAGGCTTGAGTTAATCATGTAGGCGCAAGTAACCACTCTGGGGTGCTAATGACCCACCTTTACAATTAGAGGGGACAACCTCATGACTCTTATTAGTTCTTCCGATTAGAAGCATCGGGGTACAAGATAATACAAGTGGTTCTCTCGGTAGGACCATCGGGGACCACAAAAGATACATATAGAATATTCTTTGAAGTTACAATATTTCAACACTCCCCCTTAACGAGAAGGGTATTCTACAACAACATCAACAACAACAATAGTAGGAGAGAGATAGAGGACATCATCAACATCATCAAGGTAATACATCTATAAATCATTGGAAGCTTTTCAACATTATGTAGTCTTCATCTTCAATCTTCAATCTTCAATCTTCATCATCATTAATACTTTGACTGCTTCGATCAACAACATCTTCAGCACTTTGACCTTTCGATTAGCAACATCATCTTCAGCACTTTGACCTTTCGATCAACAACATCATCCTCAGCATTTTGACCTTTAGATCATTAACATCATCTTCAGCGCTTTGACCTTTCGATCAGCAACATCATCTTCAGCACTTTGACCTTTCAATCAGCAACATCATCTTCAGCACTTTGACCTTTCGATCAGCAACATCATCTTCAGCACTTTCGATCAGCAACAACATCATCATCATACTCTGATCTTTTGATCAGAAACATCATCATGAAAATATCATCATCACCAAAACATCATTATCATCAAAACATCAACATCATCAAAACATCAACATTATCATCATCAAAACATCAACATGATCCTTCCTTTCGGAATTACGGGATCAACATGTCTGTGGTACTCAGACGATCCTTCCTGTCGAAATTACAGGATTTAGGTCTTTACAGAGTTACTAACGATCCTTCCTTTCAGAATTACGGGATCAACACATCTGTGGAGCTCAGATGATCCTTCCTTTTGTAATTACGGGATCAAGTCTTTACGAAGCTACTAACGATCCTTCCTTTCGGAATTACGATATTTAGGTCTTTACGGAGTTGCTAATGATCCTTCCTTTCGGAATTACGGGATCAACACATTTGTGGAACTTAGACAATCCTTCCTATTGGAATTACAGGATCAACACATCTGTGGAACTCAGACAATCCTTCATGTTGGAATTACGGGATCAAGTCTTTACGGAGCTACCAACGATCCTTCCTTTTGGAATTACGGGATTTAGGTCTTTACGGATTTACTAATGATCCTTCCTTTCAAAATTACGGGATCAACACATCTGTGGAACTCAGACAATCCTTCCTATTCGAATTACGGGATCAAGTCAATGATCCTTCCTTTCGGAATTATGGGATTTAGGTCGTTACGGAATTACTAATGATCCTTCCTTTCAGAATTATGGGATCAACACAGTTGTGGAACTCAGAAAATCCTTCCTCTAGGAATTACGGGATCAACACACGTTCTCGAGTACCGAAGTCACCAGATCCATTCTGAACCAAAGTTCAAGGATGATACAATCCTACCACCTTCTCAATGACCGAAGTTCATAGGATCCGTTCTGAACCGAAGTCCAAGGATGATACAATCCTACCACCTTCTCGATGACCGAATTTCACCGGATCCGTTCTGAACCGAAGTTCAAGGATGATACAATCCTACCAAATTCTCGATGACCGAAATCACTGGATCACTTCTGGACATATGTCCCGGGATGATACGATCCTTCTTCTTTCTCGAAGACTGAGGTCTCTGGGTCACTTTTGGGTAAGTGCCCAAGGATGATACAATCCCACTGCAACATCATTACTCCCCCTTTCGGGGAAGACCCTTTCGAACCACACCAAGCTTATCTCAAAAGTATTCAAATTCACTCGGGACAAAGGTTTCATCAACACATCAGCAACCTGTTCATCAGTACTCACATACTGGATATTTATGGCTCCTTTCTGCATCATGTCTCTAATGTAGAAATACCTAATTTCTATGTGCTTTGATCTGTCATGGAACACAGGGTTCTTTTTCATCTTTATACAGCTTTGGTTGTCACATAGAATTACAGTAGTGTCCAACTCTAGATTGAATAATCCTGACAGCAACTTACGAAGCCATATGGCTTCACAACTAGCAGAGCAAGCTGCTATATATTCTGCTTCGGAGGTGCTTAGAGCAACACTGGATTTATTTCTACTAAACCATGAAATCATAGCAGATCCCAGACTATAACAACTGCCTGGTGTGCTTTTTCTGTCTGAGATACTTCCAGCCCAATCTGCATCTGTATATCCATATAATCTGTACTCATGGTATTATCATAGTATAGCCCAAAGTCTATAGTCCCTTTCAAATATCTCATCACATGTTTGGCGGCTACCAAGTGAACCCGTCTAGGTTGAACCAAATATTGACTTAAAGTGTTCACACCAAAACAAATGTCTGTTCTGGTATTTGTTAAGTACATCAATGACCCAATGATCTGTCTGTAGAGAGTCACATCCACTAACTCTGATGAGTCATCAGTTAAAAACTTTAGGTTGGAATCCATGGGGGTGGCCAAGGCTTTACATTCCAACATATTGAATCTTTTCAATATCTCTACTGCATACTTTCCCTGGTTGAGAAAGATTCCTTCTGAACTTTTCCATACTTCCAGACCTAGGAAATAGTGCAATAACCCAAGGTCTTTCATCTCAAATTCTTTTGCTAGTTTCTTCTTGCTTTCCTTAATCTGTTTTTCATTCCCTGTCAAGAATAAATCATCCACATATAGTAACAGGATGACAGGCTCATCTTCTACAACCTTTAGGTAAAGGTTAGGATTAGCTTTACTTTTGGTAAAGCCCATGCTCGACAAGAAACCATATATTCTTTCATACCAAGCTCGAGGAGCTTGTTTAAAACCATATAATGCCTTCTTCAACTTGCATACGTGTGTATGTTTATCTTCAACTTCAAATCCTTGAGGTTGTTCTAAGTATACTTCTTCTTCGATCACTCCATTTAGGAAATTTGTTTTCACATCCATTTGGTGTAAATCCCACTTCATCATGGATGCAAGTGCCATGATAGTTCTAATCGAAGTATACCATGCTACTGGGGAAAATGTCTCTTCATAATCAATTCCTTCTTTCTGAGAGAAACCTCTGGCTACACATCTTGCTTTATATTTATCGATACTTCCGTCAGCTGCATGCTTTACTTTGTATATCCATTTGGAGGATACTATACTCTTTCCTTCTGGTCTGGGAACTATATCCCATTCATCATTCTTAATTATTGATTGATATTCTTCAGTCATTGCTTCTACCCATTCTTTCTTCTGGATCGCTTCTTCAAATTTTGTAGGTTCTTGATCTACAAGATCACTCATCAAGGCTACATAGTTGGAGAAGGTCTTAGGTTTCTTTCTTTCCCTTGTGGAGCCTTCAAGGGCTCCATATCTTTCTGCTTCTCGTATAATTTCTCTTGTCCAAGCAGGCTTTCTCTTTCTTGTTATTTCCATTATGGGAGGTTCTTGAGGTTCTTCTATGTCATGTTCTTCAGGAGCTTCATCTTCAGGGAGACATGTAGATTCTTTATTTCTGGGAGATGTCTCTTCTTCATACACTTCTTCATGTTGGCATTTCCTAGATCTCTTGAGGGATGCCTCTTCATCAAATGTCACATCTCGACTGATTTCCATGTGATGGAATCCAGGAATGTGTATTCTGAATGCTTTGGATACCTCACAGTATCCAACAAATATCCCCTTCTTTCTCGATGGATCTAATTTGGTTCTTTTCTCTTTTGGTATATGAATATATACTGGACAACCAAATATATTGAGGTGACTTACCTTAGGCTTCTTTCCTGTGAATACCTCTTCTCGATTCTTGAACCCAAGAGCACTGTGGGATATTCTATTATGTACATACACAGTTGTTCTTGCCGCTTCTACCCATAGATGCATTGGAATATCTTGATCATAAATCATTGTCTTTACTGCCTCCATGATGGTTCTATTCTTTATTTCCACAACCCCATTCTGTTGAGGATTGTAGGGAGTGGTTAGTTCCCTTTTGATTCTGGAGTCTTTGCAAAAGGCTTCAAACTCTTTTGAGGTATACTCTCCACCATTGTTCGATGAGAGTGTCTTTATTTTTCTTATCTAAGAGATTCTCTATCAAGGCTTTGAACTCCTTGAATTTTTCAAATACTTCACTCTTTGCTTTCAGGAAGTATATCCAAGTATTTCTTGAAAATTCATCAATAAATGTGATATAATATTCAAAGCCACTTTGAGATGTAGAAGAAATTGGACCACATACATCTGAATGAATCAATTCCAATGTACCTTTTGTCTTTGTTTCACTTTTCGGAAATGGATTCTTGATGTTCTTTCCCTTTGCACATCCTTTGCAAGTGCCTTCATGCTTGATCTTCATGTCTGGTAATCCCGTCACTACTTTGTTCACATGAGGTAGAGCCTTGTAATTGATATGGGCAAGCCTTATATGCCATAGTTCACTAAGGTCAGTGGATTCATGCACTAGGGCTGTTTCTGAGTGCCCCTTTATTTTATACAAGCCTCCTTCTTCTTCACCAATAATGATTGCATCTTCAATATTCTTTCCTTTGGGCCACATGACTACTTGGCCATCTATGAAAGCAACTCTGAAACCTTTCTTATCTAAAGCTGAGATAGAAAGTAAATTCTTCTTTAGACCAGGTACATATAATACATCCTTCATTTTTAGGGGATTACCTGAATCAAGTTTGTAGCTTGCTTCACCAACACCTTTGATCGGATATTGATAGTCATCTCCTAAGGATACCTTCTGAGGAGAGCTCTTTTCTTCAAGTTTGGATAGAGTTTTATTTTTTCTCGTCATGTGCTTTGAAGCACCACTATCAATAAGCCAAGTGTCTTCTCCAAGAGTTACAGATCCAGAGAGTGCAGAGAATAGCACATACTCTTATGCATCTTCTTCTCTTGCTTGTTTTCTTGGGGGACCTTCTTCTTCTTCTTCTTCTTCTTCTTCTTCTTCTTCTTCTTCTTCTTCTTCTTCTTCTTCTTCTTCTTCATCTGCTAGATGGGCATGGTGCCTTTTTGTTGTTGTTGATCCTCTTTCTCTATTCTTGCCCCTTTTTAGGACAATTTCGGGCAATGTGTCCTATCTTGTTACAATGAAAACATTCAAAATCAGAATAGTCTTTAAAGGAAGGATTTTCTCTTACCCTTTGGATTCTTCTGGGAGGATGAGACTACTTGAAATTTCTTCTCTTGAAGTTTGATTGGCCTCTTCTTCTTTTAGTGTGAGTGGCTAGGGCTTGATCATCTACTTTTAGTAAGGCTTCTCTATTTGCCACTCTAGTCTCTTCTTGAATGCAGTCTTCCCATACAATATCAAACTTCATGCTTTCTTTTCTGGCACACATCATCTGAATAAAAGACTCCCAGGGTCTAGTGAGACCATTGAGAGTAGTCATGACCATTTCATATTCATCAATATTATCTCCAATAGCTTCTAGTTGCTCTTTGATCTAGGAAACCCTTGAAAAGTAGTCTTGGATGGATTCTCCATGACTCATTTTGATGCTCTTCAGTTGAGCTCTTAGATTCATCTTCCTGTTGATGTTTCTTCCCTCAAACATTCTGGAAAGGGCATCATACATTTCTTTTGGAGTCTTCTTGGATGACACTTGAGGAATCAAGTGATCCTTAATGGAGTCAGCAATAATTCTTTGTGCCCTAATCATATCCTTTATGTGCTTCTCCTTGGATTCAGCTTCTTCAGGTTCTGACACTTCTTCTTTGACATACTTATCAAGATCATTCTCTTGGAGAGTGAGACCAATCCTGTATTTCCATGCTCGAAAATTCTCCATGCCTTCAAGCTTGTCTTCAAGCTTAGTGCTTGAAGTCATCTTGCTAGAGAATTACAAAAAAAATTGAAATTTTGTGGAATGAGAAATTGACCTTACCAAGATATGTGCTTGAATGAGGTGAGTTGACTGATGTACTTGGATTCTGGAAATCTCAATCTTTCAAATCAGACGATTCAGCTTCTGCAGAAATTCCTGTCACTGTTTCTGTGATATCTCTGCAATTGCTCCCCTCTATGTCTGAAATTTCGCACTGAGGTAACCTCGTATGTCCCTGATCCAACACCATAGGTTTCATAAAAATTGGTTTCACCAATTTGTATTTATGATCCTTTTCCCAAGGTGACCTGTTACAGGACTGTTCAGAACAGCAAAGTTGTACGGCCTGCCACGTGTCACTGTTTCATCTTCTAGTTCTGAAATTCGGACCACAGAAATTAAAGTCCATGATTTTTCTGGAAAATCTTTAGGAATTCCGTTTGGATCTCTGTATCCCAAGCTACAGCAGTTCTCCCCAGGTGTCTTTTTTATGGATGAATTCTGGAAGAGGCTGGAACCCTAACTTGGAGGGATCATATCTCCAAGAATACAGCGAATCTGAGGATGAATTTTTTACACAGTGTAAATCAGGATTTTATCTTCGGCCTCTAAAATTTTCAGCAGCTGAGCCTTCTCCAATATCATAATATAGTGAAAGTACCAAACCTTAGCAGTTTTAGTATTTAGGGTTTTTCTAACTTGGGGTCAAACTAGGGTTTGACTTTCCTGGAGTTTCACCCAACCAAAAATTTTGATCCAGGTCTCTAAACTTCGATTTTGATGAGGAGACAAATCCTATGCTGGGCTCACTCAAAAATTCCTCTTCTGCAAGAAGCCCTAATTTCCCACACCGAAAACTGAAAATGCTCGGAATCAAATTCCGCTTCGACAGAAAGATGTGCCCTTCAATGGAGAGTAAGCCTAGCCTTCTTTTGCCGATAGATTGTGGAGAGAGAACTAAAAAGTAAGAAGCCATAGCTTCTGTAGCTGCACAATGTCTTCTTTCAGGGTGGCTCTGATACCATGTTAAATTTTCATATGCTTAACTAAGACATCAGTATTTCATTTCATTTTCATAACAAAAGCATATAAACAGGATCACTGAAAGATAGACAAGCACAACCATACAAAAGGAACACAAATATTTATCCTGGGAAAAACCCAGAAAAAGATTCCTCAATATAGATGTCCCCAAAAAGATAAAAGATAAAACCAGCAAGGAGATCAAAGCCTGATCCTCCTCCTTCTCCAGCTACTTCTCTTCTCCACTAATGCGCTACACAAGTGAGAGTGTGTGCTCAACTGAAGAGAGCTACACCTATATTTATATTCATCCGTTCACTTCAATTAACTCATCCGACATGTAGGCTCGAGTCAATCATGTCGGCTCGAGTTACACATGTAGGCTCAAGTAACCACACTGGGGTGCTAATGACCCACCTTGACAATTAGAGGGGAAAACCTCATGACTCTTATTAGTTCTTTCGATTAGAAGCATCGGGGTACAAGATAATACAAGTGGTTCTCCCAGTAGGACCATTGGGGACCACAAAAGATACATATAGAATATTCTTCGAAGTTACAATATTTCAACAAAGGGGTCAACATATCTATAACAAATAGGGGACATCCCTGTCATTTGAGACACACCCAAATTCTATTCAGGGGAGAAGGGTAAATCTACTGAATAAGTTTGATTCTAGATTTATAGACCTTGCGGGTCAATTGTAAGTTTCCCTTAGACCTTTATAAACAAAATTAGAGAAATGAGAATGATAGTATCTGTTCTATTTCTAATTTTGATGAGCATTGTCAAGCTAACAATAAAAGATACCCAAATGTTTTGATTATCAAAAATAAATGGATTGAAAATGGTGTGCCAATTCTAGCTTGGAATGATAAATGTGATTGAAGCCCAAGCTCCATGTTGATGGTTGCAATACCCCATGCATTTAAGCATATCTGTTATATGCCAGTGGCATGAATCTAAATAAATCAAAAGCATAAGGATTACAACTGTGACAAATCCAACTCAATTGTGGAATAAGGAGAGGAATCCGTACCGGTATCAAAAACCTTGTTGGAGCAGCGAAGCAAAAATTAGTCACCTCGTTGTTGTTCCTCAAGAAAGGAAACATTTGCACACCCTCATCAATTATCCTTTCCAATGGTGCACCATCACCATTCCTTCCTCTTGAGAAGAAGAAGCCCATATTTTCCTAAAATTACAAAATTGTTCCCACGTCTCAAGTCTTTGAACGCACCTGCCGTGAAAAAATAAAAACTTCTCAAATTTGCATATAGCTAGAAACAAAAATTCTTAACAAAAACCTACCCTTCTATGTCGCCTTAAGAAGACATTTATGATATCATATATTCCTATAAATGCAGAATCGTGTATCATCAAAACATAAAATCCAAAAAATAATTAGATAAATTGTCCTCAAAATATCAGAGGATACAATAATTTCAGGATTTTCTACTCCATAAAACCCTAAAATGTCTCGTTCGTCTTCTCTTTTATCCAATTTTCGATCAGGGACATCATAGCCAACATCTAGGGGCGGGAAACTACGGAGATCCAAAACATATGATAGGGTTGTAGCAAAATATTGGATTCCTTCAAGCAAGGAAATGATTTTTCGCCAAAATGCACGAAACGAACAGTGAAAACCTCAAATCAGACATCACTCACCTCAAAATGAAGAGATGGAATAAGATAGAGTGGAAAAAAATAAGAATATGACAATGAAATCAACCAAACAACCTAGCTTGCATAGCACCGACAATCCAAAATTGGTGGCCTTGAGATTTGAATCCTAGTTCATGCTGGAAAGCAAGAAGTTATTGGGCTTCAAATATCTATGCATAAAACCCATAGAATGGTAGGCCTCCACCATGCCCATAGTGATCCTAATGAGCTCAGCATCCTTCCTCTCACTGTAATGTCCACTCTAAATGATCCTATCAAAGAACTCCCCACTGATGCACAACTCCATGACGAGATGAACGAAGGCCACATCCTTGTACACCCCCTTTATGGTAACCACATTGGGATGCCCCACTAGATGATGCATTATCTGTATCTCCATCCTCGCATCTTCCACATACATGATGGACATAATCTTCCTCTTGGAAATAGATTTGCAGGAAATGCCTTATCGGTTCCCTTCTCGATAAAAAAAAATACATTATATCAAACTAGACTTGGCCCATTCTCCTTCCCAATGTGTACACATCCCTAACATGCTTGGTCTTGTGCTGCAAAACACACGTAGTGTGTGATAGGGAGCTCTCTCCAAATCACAGATGTTTTGTGGGGGATAATGTCGAATGATCGGGAATGCCAAAAATACTAGGTGGCTTAGTGGCTAAGCATAATCTTGAGAAGTTGTGGAAGAAGAGGACCTTCCAAATATGGTATTTAAACTATAAATCAATAGTCACCTTGATAGTGGACCTCAATATTGAGGTTAAACAACTATTTTCAAGATTCAATCAAAATCTTATGGTGAAAGCATTTAACTCAATGGGAATTGGACCTAAAGGAATTGATGTCCTCACACTTTATCCAAATTTTATGTTGTATGTGGAGGCAATAAGTAGTAGCAGCCAAATTTTCCATCTCTAAAGCAAGGGTAACAAAGTTATAGTGCATATTTAATGGCAATAACAAATTTTCCCTGCCAATACTCTAGAGGAAAACTAAGAATTTACATCTAGATAGGGAGTACTAAAGATAGAATTTCAATTTACAAGTGGAATCCTTGTTGTTATGGCCGGATAAATAATTCAACTAGGATACCATTGAGAATGGCATTCTTTGTTGAGTGTAGAGATAAATTCAAGGATAAAAATATTCTTATCAATATAAGGGTGAATCACCACAATGTCTCATAGGAATGAACCCAATGACCAATAATACATACATTTAATCTTATAGTTATCATAATAATATAGGTATCATTTAATGTCTTCATAAATTACATTTACCCTTGCACATCAACTCATCGACTAGGTAGTAGTCCTCCTTGACCCTAGAGGGAAAGTTTAAAAGCAAGTCTGAAGGTGGACTTATCAATGTAGATAGAAAATAAGGAGGGATTTTTAAATTTCAAATTAAATTCCAAAAGTGTACCTTTGAAGGAGATGACCTTCTCAAGGCATAATCCTCCATCAAGGCCATTAGAAGGAGGGTCCCTAATGGGTTTCTTTAGGTAACATCTTATTAAAAAAATGGGTTTCTTTAGGTAATGATTAAAAGAAAGTTAGAGCATTTGTTAATAGTATAACTACCATAGTCATTAGAGGTTTAAGTTGGGTTAATTTCAAAACATTGTCTTGGTAGCTTTAAAATGACCTTTGAGATGGGTTTCAAATTTGGTCAGATTCGATATAGTGAAATTGATATAGAATAAGCTAAATAGATAAAAGGGACATATAAGGAGCCCTAGAGAATATCTAATGAGAGAAGAAGGGAGAATGAAAAAGTGTAATTTGGGTGTTAGTTATGATTCAAATTTTTTTTATTAGTAACACATTTATTTATATTATATTGATAGAAAACTATGTTTAGTATATTCTTAGGTTGTAAGGTCAAAAAGAATTTGTAACTACATATTAATGTAGCATGGGGTTCATAACTCCCATAATAAAACCAAAAACTCTTATAAATACTAAAAAAAAGGATAAAATAGCACATTGATCTATACAATTTAGTGATATTTTTAGCTTGGTGCAAGGACCACATACATCCAAAATTGTTTCTTACATATTTTTTGAATGCGACTTTTAAAGCAGTTTAAATATAGTTATTTCTATCATACACATAATATAGCAAGAAGTCGTTGAATGAAACAACAATAGATGAGACTCTCTTCCATTGTATTATTACTTATCATTATCTTTCTATTACCCAAAAATTCTTAAAGAAGGTACATTGTTTCATTAATGGCATGATCCTTTGTTGATGCAATGATGTTTAGAGCATTTGTCTTCCCTAGTTGCAAACTTATTTGTGTATTTGGAGATCCACGTGATCCTACTAGAATTTATGAGTGTCACTATGGTTTATAGTTTGTTTCCACTTGAAGGTCAAACATTGTATTTTACTAAGTCTAAATATCATACACTTCAAATCATCAAAAGAATTGTTTATGAGGTATTGTTGTTAGATCATTTTGTTTAAGATATTATCATGGCTTGGATTAATTTAGGCTTCAGATAAGCTACACTAATATTCACATGACTAGTTTAGAGGTTCATGTGAATTCTTTTGAACAAAGGGTCAAAGTTTTTTGGATTTATGAGATGGAAAATTATAGGTGTTAATGTTGTCCACAAAGTTCATTTATTTCCTTAGTGTAGCAATCTTTACTTGATGGCTAATAATTGGTGTTGAATCGCTTGGAAGATATTTTTTAAGAAGAGTGGGAGGTATAGACATCCATAATTTTGTTTGAGGGATATATATATCATGTACAAGTAGATCAACTCCTTGAACTAGTGAACCTGAGTATCAATGTTGTCACCTTGGATTTTAAGAGTTATTTCTGACATTTTGGATTTACATATGAACATGTCCCTAACTACATGTCTTGTTGTAATAACTTCTTGAAAGAGATTTCTATGACCATATGATGTTTTATGGTTTGAGGAGGTGAAAAGATGAATTGGATTTTATTCTTATTTTGTATTCAATTCCTCTTTCTCTATGCCTTAGACTTCAGTTTCATTTTTCACCTCTTTATTATCGTCATGGTTCTTTTCTCATATTATTTTTCTAGTTTTATTATTATTAGTATTGTTGTTGTTGTTGTTGTTGTTGTTGTTATGAGAAACAAAATTTAGAATTGAACATAATACATGGTTATAAACAAAATTTTAAATTTAAAGATGATTTTTATAATTTGTGCAAATTTTTTTCTTTACAAAGTGAATCTATTTTATTTATTTGTAAAAGAAAAATTATAAACCTTTAATTTGCATTACCCCATTACCCCAGTATAGGTATCTACTTTAATTTTATTTAAAGTATATGTAATCCTAAAATGATAATAATGATGTTAATCCTACCATAAGTGTAGGAAATGTATATCAAATGTGGATGAAATTGACATGAATACTTATAAATGAAGTTCCATGCCTTTGGGATGAAGGGATAACATGGTTGGGTTGATGATTAGGGGATGACATGGTTGGGTTGATGACTTTTAATGTACAATTTATTTTATTTTAAAATGTTCTTAAGTGGAATGTCTCTCACATGTTCACTTTTTCCTCAAAATATTTGAATCTAGTCATCCCCTTACCATGGCCATTGTTTTAAATTTTTAAATTGCATTAAATTCCACATCATTATGTTGTTATAAAAAATTTCAAAAGACTGTGAAAAGAACTTAGTAGGCACTTACATGATAATGTCAATAAAGTGAATTCACATAGTTCCAAGAAGTGTGTTCTAGAGTTCCAAAATGCATTGCACATGTATGATGTGTCATTTGTTTGTTCAATTTTGCATGGACACATATAAGTCCTTGGTGTCCTTATCCCTAGTATTTCATAGAAGATGGATGATCTTGTAATAATGTCAAGCTCAATGGCCTACACCATGTATAAACATAAAAATGAATTTTCCATATTGATGGTCAATATGGTAGGAATTTTCTATTTCCATGAAGCTCCCTACTATTTTTTTATCCTTTTTCTCATCATGTGATAGATGTTTGTAATGGAAATTTTTTGTTTATTTTTATCCATGGGAGTAAAAAGAATGCATGTTGGTTCTTGAATACAATCACTACCACCATATTACTTTTATTTATATTGTCAGTCAAGAAAAAATGTAACCACTCCTTCAATGTTCCACCACCACATAGACCTTACAAATGGAATCTTCATCATGTCAACGAGATATGATCCTATAATGGGGATGCTTCTTGGTGTTCAAACTAGGTTTGATACAAAAATACAAGTTATAGGCCCATAATATTTGTCTTTAGATCTCATGGTCCATACATGGGACCTTGGACCACCACACAAGTTCTACAAAGGGAACCTTTGGAATATGAGTGAGATGTGGTGTTTCTTTCAAGATTTAGCACACCATAGATGGTCTTCAGGATCATTAAATTTTTTAGGGTTGAAATTCAAGGTCTTGAGCCATAACATTTTTTTGTAGATCTCATGGGTCATGCATAGATAGATTTCTCTAAAATTTCTCACAAAATGCTAAAACACTCAAACTGATCCAAGAGATTGTACACCTGTTGGTCCTGATTTTTATTTGCTAATTATGTGAAAATAACATAGTATATGGAGTCAACATATGGCTTGAAATAAAAAATGATGAAATCTAAAATTTTGGGCAAATTTCCCTAACTAACTCTCCACAAATCCTTAATTAGTATATAACTATTAATTATGACTCATGGATAGAGCATTTGACCACCACATGGGCCCTGAACTTTTACCTAAGAAAGAGATATGTGCATAATTTTAAGGGTTAATAAATGATGGATTTTTATCGATAACCATCCTCGGTGTACCAAATTCAAAAAGACCATCATCTCCTGATAACATGACATATATTCCCTTTGAAGGACCTCTGTGGTGCCCAAGGCACACAAGGATGTATCACGATCCCCATAGAGAAATATTATGGTACAACACCCTAGATTTTGTAGGTATTGAACCACATCAAAAGCACCAATAACCATATCTAGTATTCTAAACTTCAAAATGAGAACCATACCCACTTGTAGGTCAAAGATCCCCTATAAAGGGCCAATTTGGTAATTTGAGACCCCACACATGGACCATGAGATCCATACTAAAATGCTATGGCATAAGATCCTAGATTTTTCCATATAGCATGGAATGGTCCTCAAGATCCTTTAGTCACAACACTAACTTCAAGTGTTTGTGGTGATTTGATTATCTGCTCAATAGCACTTATCGATATACATAATTCAATTAAGTTCTAGGGAAATTATCTTTTTAATGAAATATTTCCCAAAATCATTGTGAGAGAGGCACACACCACCCAAACTTAGGAAATATTGCAATCAATAATATCTCAATATAGATGTCATCCCTAATTAATGCTATGACATCACAAGGTCACGGGTTCAATCTCACACTTTGAGCCATATTCGAGGTAGTCTACCTAGTCTAAAAATGTCAATATCCACAAGGTTGTACCCTCTTTGTGGTCTGTCCTCTCACTCCCCCTTTATATTTTATTCTAGTGAATAATAATCCCTCCATGAGGAATCCCCCACCAAGGCTTATGAACCCCCTCACCTATTGAAATCATATCTCCTTTGATTTAGGTTTCCTTGCATCAGGGATGATTTTAAGGAACCATACTTATTTAAAAGTGTATAAATGTTGGTGAATATTACCAATTCTTAAAACGCCAACTATAAAATGATTGGCAATATTTTTCAGAAAATATTTTCATTTCCAAGAATTTTATATTGTTTACATAATAATTTGGTGATTTTTAAGGTGAAAAAATTTTACTCATCAAAATTGGGCGAAACAGGGCTTCAAAAAATGCAAAATGGAAAATATTTTTTGGGAGAAAAACATGGAAAAATAGCCCACTGGGCTAAAATTATCCCCTAAAATTATCCCTGCCTTGCATAGTAAACTTTGGTTTTATCTCACTTTTACTTAAATATTACAAAATATTCATGATTTGGCATGCCTTTCAAGAAAATGAATGATAAAACTTTCTTTCCTTCTTATAAGGCAAACTTTTTCACTAGTGGGGAGTTGGCTTGAGCTCCACGCTATGAATATTTGTTGCGTATTTACATCAAATATGACAACACTAGTCCAAGAAAAATTGTAGGAACAAAAATGAATAATGTAAATTTCATAATCTTGTAGATTTAAAATCAAGTGAATAAATTGGCCATAATGTTAAAGGACATGCACATGTTAGCCATGAATCTATCCTCGAGAGATAGCTCAAGTTGTCATGAGCCAAACATGAGATATTAATTCCCTCAAAGTTGGGAAGGCCATGAGTTCAAAGCTCTTGATTCCCTTATGATTAGGCGATGTCATCAAAGCCATCGGTTTACCACATTTACCATCCATGTATCATGAGGAAGTACTCAGATGGATTTCCATGAGACTTTACTTAGAAAATAAATATTATCCATGAAGCTAAATCACATGCATATCTTGATAGCTATTAGGGAATGTATTTTACCAATGAAAAAAAAGCGCCACCAAGGAGGTGAAGTATAATGGTTTTTGGAATTATACATAAGACAAATAATAAGACAAGTATAATGTCTTGAACAATATTTTAAGGGTGGTTATTATAAAACCACCCATAAAAACACCTTTCCCATTTGTGGCATTTGCACTACATCCCAAAGAAATCTAAGATGAAATAGGAAAGTAAAAAGTTGTCACTCAATGAAACCATGTGGAAAGAAGGAAATAGGCATCCCTACTCCTTCTAAATGGTGCATAGTGGTATTGCGGGAGTTTTATAACACTTCATAATATGATAATGAAGGATTAGCCACCAACAATTAAGTCCAATATGTGAAGCAAAAAGGTGAGGACATTTCACATCACAATGAAGATGATAATAATTAAGATCACCAAATACACGCACCACTACAACAAATCCCGGAATTAGCGTCCCTTTTTAGTGTAATTTTTTTTTACATTGAGTGGTCAAACTAGACGCTAAATCGGACGCGTCATGGACAAAACTTAAAGCGTATTTTTTTGCATCCTAGATAGCATCCTTTATGGCATCCAAAATAGCGTCTATTTTTTTGCTTCCAAAATAACATCTAACTCTGCTTCCTAAATAACATCCTATTTTGCTTCCTATAGAGCGTCCATTATTGCTTCCTAGAGAGCATCCACTTTTGCTTCCTAAATGGCATCCCTGTTAGCACAATATTTGCATCCAATATTGCATCCATTTTTGCTACCACTTTAGCATCCCATTTTGCACCACGTTTTACTTCCAAAATAACGTCCAAATTTGCTTCCTAAATAACGTCATATTTTGCTTCCACGTTTTACTTCCAAATTAACGTCCAACTTTGCTTCCTAAATAACGTCCAGATTTGCTTCCAAAATAACATCCAACTTTGCTTCCTAAATAATGCCATAGTTTGTTTCCTATAGAGCGCCTGTTATTGCTTCCTAAATGGCATCCCCGTTAGCACCATATTTGCATCCAATATTGCATCCATTTTTGCTACCACTTTAGCATCCCATTTTGCACCACATTTTAGCACCAAGTTTTGCATCCAATGTTGCTTCTAGATCTAGAACATAGTGGGCTTCTGTTTTAGCTCATGTTTTTGCTTCCTTATTAGCACCACATTAGACTTGTTATTTAACACCTACAACCATATCCAATTGTGTGCTATTATATTTATTATATCAAATTATTATAATTATTCATTAATTTCAATGGTTCTCATTTATCATTTACTTCATAGTTCTTAAATAACATAATGAAACATATAAATTAATTGTAGATACAATTATTGAGATTAATTGCATAGCATTTATGAATAAATTTAAGAGAAACATGCAACATTTATCCAAAACAGTAATATTAATTTTCCATTAAAAGATCATCAACAACTTCCAATATATATAAATTTAAAATATAATAATGATAACATTGACATTATTTTTCATTCAAAATAAGTTAAATTATAAAAAATCATCACATCAATAATCTATCATACAGATAATCGTATTAAGGTTAAAAGAACAAGTGAACAATATATAGTGAAAATATCAATATCACAATAAATATTAAAAATCAAAATTTATCAACAAAAATCCAAGTTTATATGTCAACATGAATCCACCATACAAATCAAAATGACCCCAAATGTAATATGAACTTGGATAATCACAAAATAACAATATGTGTCTAGTAGAATGGAGAAAGCAAAAAACATCCACAATCTCAATAGAAGCATCAATAGCTACCATCATCATCATCCTCATCCTCATCCTCATCCGCATCCACATCATCTATCCCATCAACATTTTCATTTGATCCAACTGTATCATTATCAGTAATATCTTTCTCTAGTACATCAGTGGCAACATAATCAGTATCATCAGTTGTGTCATCTTCATCGTTCTTCTGCAAATACCAAGAAATAATCAATTTAAAGATTAGTAACAATTTCATTACATAATGCATATTTTGTGTTATATTGCAAATAGTAGTGTGATCATTTATGCATTCTCACAAGTTTTCCAACCATGAATATAAACATCATCTCATCAACATATAGTAACCACACATATAAAGTGTATCCACAACCATGCATACACACACATGTACACCATACATTTTCATATCACAATAGAAGAAGACATAGAGGCAAGAAACCAAACCCTGGAATGCCATTAGTTGACCCATGTAACTTGAGAAGAGAACAAGACTACCCATATGAGTATCAACTTAGAATGGTCCATGACAACATCTAGAATGGATAAAATAAATTATGCTTTACAAGACAATACAATGTTTAGGCCAAATTCTTCTTCAAATATATGCTAACTACTTTTAGAGTTATTGAAGAAACATTGAACTTGAACTTTACCATCTCAAGTGAAAATTGAAATTAACGTGATTTTTTTTTAATCAAAACAAAACTATGAAAGTTGTCTAGTATATCTTTTGTGAAAGTTCAACTAATATGATTTTATTTTAAAAAAAAAACAAGGTTGTCTTATCTAAACTTAATCAACAGTAGTGAAGATGCTCGGTTTTTAATAAGGATAAGCTAAAAGTTTGATCCACTTTATTTAATAAGGCTTCACAACATTAAGGAATTTAACATAGTGGAATCAAAACCATACCAATTGAGACAAAAGGTGTCAGATTATAGACCAACATGTATAATACAAAACTACAAAACCAAGTAATAATTTACCATTCATTCAAATTCCATTACAAATATATTTATTCCTCATTAGGATTTTACTATAAACACACATGGAATTCAAATTTCAATATCTTTGTAGATTTAATTACTTTGTTAGTATTTGCTACATGAGTAATTTGTAGAGTTAATTACTTGTTCAACATTCCATTTGGGACATGAGTACTTTTCCTAACTACAAAGTGGTCAAAGGAACCAAATGCATGTTGCAAGTTCCATCCATTTGCATTCCAAATTTGTGGGAGGGTGGTAATAAAAACTTATCCGAATTTATGTGTGAACAAAATGAAAGAATAGATACAGATTCATAATAACAGACATTTTGCAATGATAACAGAGATACATTAAACACATATTCTATTAAATTACAGAAATAGAACAGACTGTAATACAATTGCTAGAATGGTGGTGGTTATCTCTGAGAAGAGATGTGGATCCTACGCTCATATGTGCCAGGATGAAAACAAAATGAGGCCGAAGGGGCCTGTTTATAATAAGAATGAGGGTGAGAACCCCAAAAGTTCAAAATGTAACCCTTGAAGATGAACCGTCATAAAGTTTGCGGCCCCAAGGTGGTAAGTTGAACAGTCAACTTCTCGAGGTCATAACTTTTGCATACGATCTCTGATTTGGGCATTTGATAGCTCATTGGAAAGGTCTATCTAAGATTTACAACTTTTGATCATCCAAATGAATGCCAATGGCAACCATTTGGCCCCCGAATCACCAAAAAACGTCTTTTAGGGCCTCAAAATGGCCCCGAAATTTTGGGACCTGAGAAAACCATAGAAAAATAACTAGAAAACTGCCACAATGGACAATTGTTTTGAGCCAGTGGAATAGGTGGGTGCCCACTGATATCCATCTGGATCAATCCTCCCTCCTTAGAAATCAATGGTCTCCATTGCATCGAATCCCGTATCATATATCGAACTATGTGTTGAGTTGATCTCTTGGTATGACATTTGTTGAAGTGAAGAGGCTGCTTTTCTTTGGCATCCCGAGAGGGTTATAATTGTTGTGTGGATGATTTGTTTTTGGAGGAACACCTTGAATGCGTGGCCTTGCATTGTAGAGGTACTCGGATAGATGAGGAAACAATGGCTATGTCTGCTTCTTGTGTCTGATGAGCAGAGACATCCTGTGCAGAGGGTGTGGAGGTCTCTATGATCTTATGTTCTCCTTCAAATGCAATTGTTAAGAGGAATAATTTTCTGATATGGGAGTTTATCTTCCTACCTTGTGAGACTTTGTTAGGTGCAATCATCTCTGGTATTCGATAGATTTTTCCTCCCAAAGTAACAATGACGATGTGAGGTCGTGACTCATATACAGCATGACGCTTCCACATATATGGTTGTCTTAAAAGAACATCATAGACTTCAAGTGGGGCCACATCACACAATACCTTGTCTTTTAAAGGATTGATGCCATATAGTAGGAGGCATTGTTGATTAATGCAGATACCTTGTCCTTGGCTTAGCCAACCGATGTTGTAGGGTTTCGGGTGTGGTGTTGTCGGAAGCTCCAATCTCTTAATGACTTCTGTTGAGATCAAGTTCTTTTGGATGTCATTGTCAACAACAAAATGTAGAGGCATTCCCTTCACCCACATCTGCGAGTGGAAGAGGCGCTTCTCTGCCTCTGACTCTTCAGGATCCTCTAGTTGAATCTGTGTAGTAGTAACAATGGCAATGGGGTCTCCATCAATGATCTGCCTCCCATTGTATGTGGCTATGGCATTAGGTTCGGAATCAAAATCAAGATCTGATTCTGAAGATTTGATCTCGACCACTAATGACTAGTTTGAGTGACATTCATCAGTGTTGTGCCAAGGGATTTTATGAAATTCACACCACTTACCGGTGTCCTTCTTTGTCTTTCCATCCCCCTTCTTTGCTTGTGGCGGGGACTAGTTTCCATTTCCTTTTGTTGTGTTCTGCGGGCCAAGGTTTCCCTTGCCTTGCTTCTGCGATGGATTCGCAAGCCCAGAGTCTCACTTGTTCTTTTGTCAAAATTTCTCCTCAATTTTGACAGCATACCAATAGGAAGATCCAAATGAATAGATGTCAAGGAATTCCATCTCAGTTCAAATGTACCGATGTAGACCACTATGATATTTCAACATTAGGTGTCACTCGAAGTCCTTAATACATAGCTTTGTTCACAAGGTATGAAAGTTGTTGGTGTACTTCGACACCATTTGGTCCCTTTCTTGACGCAGAATGGTCCATTTTGTGTACTGGTCATCATAGTTTCCCACATGGTAATACTGTTCCCTGATGGAATTTATGAAAGAGGCCCAAGTGGGATTTGTTTCAAAAATTCTAGAATCGTCTGTTGAGTTTTTCTCACAATAAGTACCCCACCAATTTTGGACATGGTGGACTACCTTAAGGAGCGCAAAGGTGATCTTTTCCCTGTCGAAAAAATTGTGGACAGAGAAATACCCTTCTAGAACATTCAACCAATTATCGAGGGCATCTGCATCAATATTTCCTTCAATTAAAGGAATATCTAAGTTAACTTGTACCTTGAAGGGAGTTGCATCCCCGGACCGATTGCTCGTTGAAGATGCACTTTCCGCTGCCAGCATTCATAGAAGGATTTGGGAGAAACTATCCATCATCTTGTTCCGCTGTCACTCGAGGGCTTCCTTGAGTAGCGACTTGATAGGATCTCCTACTCCGTCGTCTCTCATTTCTTCCACCATGGGAGGTCATTTGGGACGGCGAGAATGATCAAGTAAAACTAGTTCGAGACCAAACTCTCTATACTTGTACCTCGTCGGGGACATGCGTCAAGAAACAATCAAAGAGCAGCTCTGATACCACTGATCCAGATTTATGCACTACTACATTTTGACCAAAAATCCGACGGCCGTCATGTCGGATTTTCGACACTTCCCTGTCGCATGTACAACACTTTGATTTTTTGTTAAGTGTCGGAAACTTGTCGTCGGATTTCCGACACCTAACTAACCGTCGGTTAAGTGACAGCTAGGTAACCGTCGGTTAAGCGACGGAATATCCTCGACAGTGGTGAAATTTTAAGCGACGGATATCTACAAACAACGTCGGAAAAGCGACAGTGTAGAGCGTCGGATTTGCGACGGATAGCTACCAAACCGTCGGACAAGCGACAATTTAAAGCGTCGTAGTTGCGACGGAGATTTACAAGAAACGTCGGATTTGCGACAGCGGAAAGCGTCGTATTTGCGACGGCTATTCACAAAAGACGTCGGATTTGCGACAGATGAACCGTCGCTTAAGCGACGCTTGTGACTGTTTTTTTTTTTTTAAATATAAAGCATGTGCAATGCAGTAACCTCCGATCAGACCACTGGATTCCAGTATAAAGGGCAGCTCTGTATCAGTATAAACTTGCCCACAATTAATAAATTCACATGATGGAGCAAGCTATTTGGAAGAGCATGCCAACATGCCCTCGAAGAACCAAGACGTCCAGCTTGGTAATATCGTGGAAGACAGAGTCGACAGACTGTTCTGTGATTCAAGTCGTTCCATTCCTTTGAATTAATTGGATTTCCGTGATAAATGTTAGAATTTCTTGTATATGGACACAATTTGATGTCCAAAAGATTGAGAATTTCAAACTTCCAATCACCAGAACTCCAGTTAATTTTGAAATAGATCTATCTTTGCAGCAAGTTTAGAGTTGTTTATTATCATTTTATCTGTTTTTGCTCTTTAACCAAGACCTTAATTTTCAAAAATTGCAGAAGAAATCAGACAGAACCTTACCATGAGCTTAATGGAGGCATGGAAATGTTTGGTAAAATTGAGGGTATATTCAGAATAAAAATTGAGAGCCAATCTTCTACATTGCCCTGCTGCCATAGCCGAACTGGTGAAAAAAGGGGGTCGACTTTGCTTCAAAATGTGGTAAGTTAGAGTTTAATTCAAGGACGTAACCGACCTCAATGCAATGCCCATGGAATCCAATGTACCCAATTAAGAAAAAAACTATCTACAGATGTTTTATTTGGCTTAGATATGGTGTTACAGGTTCGATTCGGTGGCTGAAATACGTCAGAGCACCCCACATTGCGTAATTCTTCGGGTACCAATTGCTGGCGATCTAGTCTACATACATGAGTTGCAGCTTCGCTTCAGCAGTGGGGTTTGGCAGCTTTGACAGTACAGTTAGTAGATACTATCTATTTTCCGTGTACACAACGCTTGCAATGCAGATCTAAAATCTATTATAAAATACCAATCTGCAAGCACTAAGCTTTCAGACGTGCCTGAAAACTGCTGCCAATTACATAGATCTGCTCAGGCACAGCCATGGATCGGTTGTCTTATTCCAGTGCCGATATATTGCCACAGACATTTCAAGGCATAAGACAGTACCTAATTCGACTCCGAAGGATGGACTTAGTACAGAATGGATATAGAAGATTTCTATGACAAGGGGGAGTAGGAATCTGAAGTAGCCTTATGATCTGGATTGTATCTGTTATCTATAAGGACAACAGAGATGGTCACCCACAGAAGCTCACGGATTCTTCTTATGGATTCTGAATAGCTTAATAACACGGAAAATTTCACATTATTAAAGAAAATACTTCATCTAAAGCATGCATTAGTTCTCATGAGTTGAGGGAGAAATAACAATAAAATCTTTCTTTGTAATGGAGGGTCAAAATAATGCTCTAACATAGAATATATTGTCAAATCCAAGACAATGGCACCTTCGTCAGCCTTATGTAAGCATTGATTTCCATCAAGCTTAGAGCTTCAGTGTTTCCCTTGTAGCTCAAGCTAAGCTTGAAAAAAACCAAGTTCTTAACTTACAACCTTAAAATCTATCTAAGATTCTAAAAACTGTTAACAGTGCCTTGCAACTTGCAAGACATCCTGGATAACTCGCATTGTCCCTAGAAGGTAGTAGGTTACCAAGGCAACCAAACATTCCTAAGGGTGTTATTTCCAAATTATGAAATACCAAATAATTCATATTGAATTTAGTAGAAGTATTTACATACATAAAATAACACATGACGAAACATGCCAGAATTGTTGCAACATAGTTTCTATGCTAAACTCCCATTGGAAACAAAACTATTTGAAATATCTGCAAAACAATTGCTGTGAAAACAATGAGTTCTAAAGCTACAAGAGAAAAGAATGAACACCCCTTTTTAAATGAGCAACGACACCAATATTTTGGGTGAAGGTAATAAAAAATTGTTATTACTCAAGTTTAATCAAGCCACTGATCACCAAAAAGGTAGCTTTCTTCTATTGATGCAGTACAGTTTCTCAGGGCCTGGCTGTTATTCTAGCAGAAGCGTTCAGCATTGCCTATGTTTATGGAAAGAAAACTTATCCATGTTGTAGTTTGAATGCTTGTTTAGCCAAGCCAGGAGCTCCATCTCAGTTTGAGCTTCTTAGTAAAACAAAGCCATATAAGGGGAAAAAAATAAGGCAACTTGTACTGTGTTGATTAAGGCAATACGCATTCTGGTCCCCTGTTTTCCTTGTAATGCACCCTACCAGGGACCATGAAATGCCATAGAAGCATATAGAAAAAACAGACATCCTGAAGAATCACTTGCCATAGCACTCAAGTCAGATCAAAATCTTGACTTTAAATGTAAATTACTAAAGATGGAAAACAAAAGAAAACAAATTGAAACAATAAATATTCTGCCCATACAAACCTACATTGATCATAACAGCAGATATAATGATAGAAGACCAGAAAGGGTCCATAAAAGTTGACTTAGTTTTGATTAAGCTGAAGCAACTGCCCATGGAAAAGAAACCGACCAATCAGACTTTTGCAAGCATGAATATCCATTATACAGTGGTACTAGACAATTTTAAGAAAATAGAATTTATTAAAAATCAACAAAGATGACAGTTTGGCTTGTACCTTGAGGAAGACTTTTTGCAAAATCTTCAGTTTCAAACCTTTTGGTATTAAGGTCTTCTATACTCTGAGAAACAAAAGCTGAAGATCCCAGGTAAGATCTTGTCAACTGCTTGACTTCTTGCAAACTTTGTGTGCTGCATACA
>LPNX011094089.1:54344-70443 GCA_001517045.1 Pseudotsuga menziesii
ACCATTTCAAGCCCTTTGTAATCTTAATGTCAACCTTAACATTGTCATTATTAAAGATTATAGATGTATTAAAGATTAAGTGTAAATATGAGGTTGAACCCTCAAATAAAAACAAGAATAAAGAAAATTGGGAGGATAATATAGAATAAATTACTAAAATACTAATAGGTTTGCCAAATAAACTAGAAAGAATTGAGAGTGAGGGAAATAATTAGAATAGAAATACTCAAGCTATTGTACAAATAAATCCAAATCAATTAGAAGGAAATTTAAACCTCGGATTTTAAACTTAGATAGAAGAAATGAATATACTACCATACAACCTCCTATTAGGACAAATCAATTGATTATAGAAGTTCCAAATGAATACTTAGGAGTAATTTATTGACATACAAGGCCATATTATTTGAATAATTCCTATTAGATAGTTAGTTTATAGTTAATGGAAAAGGTCCTCTTTATAAATAGGACACGTTAGGTAGTCAAGACCCTCTTTAACAGTGGGACCACGATTAGTTAGGGGATTTTCTATTCATACACTATATTTAAAGTAGAACATTGTGTAATGTAACTAATGATTTTTATCATATTTGGAGTTATACTCATAGTAGATTGGCCCTTAAAGATGCAAATTAACATTTCTCTCTCTTTTGGATATCACTAATAAAAGGATTATTTTATACGTTCTATATATTTATCTCTTGTATTTTTTTTGCCAAGCGTTGGTATTTTATCACATTCTATTATTGTTCTTTGTAATCCTGGAGTTAAGTACATTACATAAGGCCTCCACAACAATAATAAAATTTGGAACCTTATTATGAAAAATTGACAACAATGAATTGATTATAGAGCCGTCGCTTAAGCGACACTTAGGAGAATAGACGTCGCTTAAGCGACACTTAGGATGATAAAAAATTTAGCGCCGTCGCTTAAGCGACACTTAGGAGAATTGCCATCGCTTAAGCGACATGTATGCCCACCATTTCAAAAAAAAAATTAATCTTTCTGATTTTTGGCACGGTTAAAAGAAAAAATCCACGCGCCGTCGGAAAAAACCGTCGGATTTTGGATCGAAATGTACTAGTGATGTGTGAATGAAATAAAAGAACAGATACAAATTCATAATAACGAACATTTTGCAAAGATAACAGAGATACAGTAAACACATATTCTATTAAATTGCGAAAATAGAACAGACTGTAATACAATTGCTAGATTAGTGGTAGTTATCTCTGAGAAGAGATGTGGCTACTACGCTCATCTGTGCCAAGCTGAAAATACAAAATGAGGGCAAAGGGTCCTATTTATAATAAGAATGAGGGTGATAACCCCAAAATTCCAAAACATAACCCTTGAAGATGAACCGTCATAAAGTTTGCGGCCCCAAGATGGTAAGTTGAATAGTCAACTTCCCGGGGTCATAACTTTTGCATACGATCTCCGATTTGGGCGTTCGATAACTCGTTGGAAAATTCTATCTAATCTTTACAAATTTTGATCAACCAAATGAATGCCAATGGGAACTATTTGGCCCCATAATAGCCAAAAAAACATCGTTTAGGGCCTCAAAACGGCCCTGAAAGTTTGGGACCCGAAAAAACCGTAGAAAAATAGCTAGGAAACTGCCACAATGGACAATTGTTTTGAGCCAATGGAATAGGTGGGTAGCCACCAATCTCCATATGGATCAAAAACCAAGCTGATTTTCTTTAGTACTACATGTTCAAGTCTACTATTCTTCTTGTGTAACTACACTATGTTAAATACTACTTGTCTAGTTGTAAGAGATACAACCAATTATCATGCTCTACCTTGCCAAAAATGCAGTCAAAATCCATAATGATAATCCCATATGGTTCAAACAATCACACAAAACCTAAAACAGTTTCCATTTAAAGTGTTTGACAAATATTCAAGGCAGATTGCTTCCACCATAAGCTACAACAGTTAGCTAGTAAAGTATTAAATTGAGCACATAGATCTGTGGACAAACACACAACTCACATGATAGATCACACAATTTACTCAGTTATTGAAGAATGAAACAGTGCAAAAATGGCTTGCAGCTGTGAATGATTTTCATTAATCAAAGAGTAATTAGATAGATAATTACAAGGAAGTACAATGGCTTTAATAGCCACAAGCAATTCAAATCCACATGAGGAAGTTTGAGTTGATTAGACTCTACTTGACTGTAGGTAACCAAGACCTTGTCTAAATCACTATCGGAGGACTCAGTGGTTAACTGACCTTGTCTAAACCATAACCGGAGTTCATCGAAGCTCTAAAACACAACTAAAGTGTTACATTCAGTGTTGACTAAGGTTAACTGACAGTGGTAGGTGAGAAATGCGCCCCACACGTGTTCAGTCAAGTAAACCTAGCGCTAACTGAATGTAGAGGACTAGAACTGAATTTAATTGACTCCTAACTTAGCTTGACTAGTCATTAACTGAAGTGAACTGACCTTGGTTGGTTTCGGCACTCCCAGTGGCTTCCTAAATTGTAGGGATTGATCTAGGAGGCTCCTAAACTTATGCAATCAAGTGCAATAAGTGGCAGTGAGCCTCAATTAGTGTTCCCCACACTTTAGTAACTGAAACATGTGCCCCAATTAGGTCAAGTGGACCCAATGGTGTTAATGACTATAAATAGACTGGATGGACTCCCGATTTAGACATGATTCCCAATTTAGACATATGACCAAATTTGGACAAGGGAGGATTAATAATCCTAACACCCCCCCTGAATGCTAACTTGGACAAACTGTGGGCCCTGGTAACTAATACCATAGGTCACCCATTACATCAAGTAAAGTAAAGTAACTACTCAAAAACAAGGTGCTAGGGAAAAAACCACATGGGAAAAAATCCCCCCCTCTAATTAAGCAGGTAGAATCAGGATCAATATGGTTCTTCTGTGCACAGGTATCCTGGGGCCTGGCATGTGAACCTCTCCATCATTATTTCTGGAGGAATCTTCCTCTTTGGAAGAAGAATTATATTCTCAACTAAATCAGAAATATAGACAGCTGCTGGATGAAGACTGGACCCATGTAGAGCAACTGAAGTCAACTGAAAAGTGAGAAAAGGTTCTTGAGAATTCATAGAATGTGAGGAACACTCAAGAAACTGATATTTTGCATCCATGAACAGCAAACCATGAGTTGTAAGCACAGCCCCAAGTGTTAGGAGCAGGTGTCCAGGCGGATGCAGAAAATCTTCCTCTTTACTAGTTCTGTGAGGAGATGAGCATGTGATCAATGATAAAGAAGCACTGGGACTGTTGAGAGAAAATGCTTGAGCTCCATAGTCTGATATAGCTTTTGAAATATATAATGAATCACATAATAAAATATTAGCAACCTCATATGAGGAAACTAACACCAAATCCCCATCAACATTTTTGAAGAGAAAGTGCGGTACTTGATTTTTCACACCGGAATTGGTGAGAGCGGCTACAAGCATGACTGAAGGCTTTTGGATTTTAAAATATGAACCAAATAATATCATATCAGAAAGTAAATCAGATCTAAATAGGTTCAAAATAGATCCAAAACTGTGAAATAGAATCAAATCCCTAGCAATAGTTTTCTAGGAGACTTGTGGTACTTGTTTCTTCACACCGTTGATGAGAACAGCTACAAGTGGTACTGAAAGATTATGAATTTGATATATTAAACCAAGAAATATTAGATCAGATCTAAATAATATCATATCAGATCCAATAAGGTTAATATCATATTCAAATAAATGGTTCACCGAGACGGTGGATGCATAGCTTTCTTCTTCTTCAAAATTCTGAATTTTGGTGCATGCAATCCTGCAGGAATTTGCTGGAAAATATAGATCACAGGGAGCGAATGGATCACTATGGTAATCTGATATTTCTTCAAAATATCCAAGGTATCACATATTTTCACACCAGCAACAACATTAGAGGGAGAAAAATCAAATTTCTCTTCACTTTCGGAAGCAATTACTAGTAAATTTTGCACATAATTTAAAGGAAAATCACCGGTGAATGTTTGCATGGAAGTGCAGCAGAATTTTTCTTCAATATAAAATATTCGAATGTCTTCTTATATTTTAGCAATATGAGAATATGATATATCAGAGATCTCATGAACTTCCAGAGCATCAGGAGAAGGAGTCACTGCATGGAGACTGTCTTCAATTTGAATTGACTGTGTACAAGCTTCTGATTCTTCTTTATGAACAACTTCATCAGAGAGAGTGGAGGCCGAGATTTTTGGATCAATGATGCTTATGGTGCTAGATGTTCCAAAATCTCCATCACTTTTATTCAGCCAATTAATCTTACTAAAAAACTCTTTACCGAGCCCAATAGACACCCGACAGAGACCTTGTCTCATCAAAGATGAAATCATTTCGAAGTTGTACCTGCAAAACAAAAAAAAATGATCCAGTGGGAGATCTGAGGAGGAGAAGTGCCTTTCCCACCGAGGCTCTGATACCATATTAAATTGAGCACATAGATCTGTGGAAAAACACACAACTCACATGATATATCACACAATTTACTCAGTTATTGAAGAATGAAACAGTGCAAAAATGGCTTGCAGCTGTGAATGCTTTTCATTAATCAAAGAGTAATTAGATAGATAATTACAATGAAGTACAATGGCTTTAATAGCCACAAGAAATTCGAATCCACATGAGGAATTTTGAATTGATTAGACTCTACTTGACTATAGGTAACCAAGACCTTGTCTAAATCACTATTGGAGGACTCAGTGGTTAACTGACCTTGTCTAAACCATAATCGGAGTTCATCAGAGCTCTAAAACACAAATAAAGTGTTACATTCAGTGTTGACTAAGGTTAACTGACAGTGGTAGGTGAGAAATGTGCCCCACATGTGTTCAGTCAAGTAAACCTAGCGCTAACTGAATGTAGAGGACTAGAACTGAATGTAACTAACTCCTAACTTAGCTTGACTAGTCATTAACTTAAGTGAACTGACCTTGGTTGGTTTCGGCACTCCCAGTGGCTTCCTAAATTGTAGGGATTGATCTAGGAGGCTCCTAAACTTATGCAATCAAGTGCAATAAGTGGCAGTGAGCCTCAATTAGTATTCCCCACACTTTAGTAACTAAAACATGTGCCCCAATTAGGTCAAGTGGACCCAATGGTGTTAATGACTATAAATAGACTGGATGGACTCCCGATTTAGACGTGACTCCCAATTTAGACATATGACCAAATTTGGACAAGGGAGGATTAATAATCCTAACATAAAGTGCTTGTGAAAATTTGTGAGCCAAATCTCTCCCACACAAGGTCTGGAAGCCCAGTATTGGAGAAGAAAAACCTACAACATTCAATTAGTAGAATTGTAAGGAATTATAGGAGAAGGTTGTGAGAAAAACCATGCCCAAAGTCAACCAAGGGAACAATTAACATTTTGCTTGGGACATTACAGAATTGTATCCACTTTAACCACTTGGATTGCTTATACCCATCATATGTGCATAAATACAATTTAAGGAATTGAGTCACCACCTCATTTTGACCATCTATTTATAGATGGAAAGTTGTACTCATCTTGAAGGATGTTCCTTACAAATTCCAGCTTGAAAACAACTCTTGCCAAAAATGAACTGTAAATTTAGGATCTTTAACGCAAATGATTAATTAACATGTGCCATGCAACTAGACAAATTTGAAGAAGATTTCAACAATTTAACTAGACAACTAGACCGATCGTAGTATTTAACTAAACAACTAGACAACTAGTATTGAGCAATTTTTTCTCCATTTGGTACATGATCAAATTCAAACAAAGTCTGAAATATATGTCATTTCTAAACTCATGTGGTACAAAACTGAAGGACTTCAAGGCCACCATCGAAAGCATCCCAGCCATACGAGATGAGATAAGAAAACTTCGACATTAAGTTGAGGAGTATGCAAAGCAGTTTCCAACAATTGGATTTGGAAAATCATCCATGAATTATAAGGAATGATAATACCTGTGTTGTGGACCAGTTCATGTCAGGCTTTGGTTTACATAGTTCCAAAGCACATCACATCCTAGAATTCTTCTGATTTCAACTTCAGATCTGTACTTTAACTAATACAAATGATCATAATCTAGCTTAAAGGGCGATGTAAGTTTTCAATCCTAATGTGTTGTACTAAAAAAAATTTAAACGCATAGTAGAGATTACAAAATCTATGTTTATAATATTAATTCTACTTGTCCACATACTATGGCATTTTCTACGATCTATGCAATGCTTTCCATCTAGGTAAAACTCTATCTAAGGCTTGACCAGTCCTACAACTCCTCAACAAACCAATCCATACTTTGAGAAAGCTGACCATGTTTTGATCAGCAAAAACCTAAAGTCAGCTAAAGGAGAGAATCATGATTCAAAAAAGGCTCTATGTGAGGAAAAATAAGGACACCTAGTACTAAATTGTTGTAGTTCCTGGCTATCCACACAGTCATGGTCAATTTGTCTTTTTGTAATCAAGGTAATTTGTTGTTCTAGAAAAATAATCAAGGTAATTTTTTGTAATCAAGGTAATTATGTATCCACACAAAGATGCTAGTAGTTCAAGGGGATCAACACAAACATGACATAAATGTATCAAGCATCAATAACTGTGGTTTTTTATCAGTTTAACAGATATAGTACTAGTGCTTAAAATAGGTTCTTCAATTACAATGAAAATCATTGTTACAACCAGCAATTTAACATAGTGTTGATCAAGATAAACCTTCATGCTATAGCTATCTACTGAAGGTAAAATATACTGAAACTTTGTAACAGAACATGTCACTTAAATCAGTAACATCTCAGAACCCTAAATACTCCACAAATATTAGGAATTTTCGGGCCCAAGAGGATTAGCTATTAATTAATTAGGGAGAAATTAGTTACCAAGCAAATCTACAAATGAAGTCTGTTAAAATGGGATTTGGATCTCCAAAACTCTCTTCAAGGAATGGGGATGCCAACTAATTACCTTCCGATGTACCCCTCTCCCATAGAGATTCTTTTTTAGATCCTTCTGGGAAGAGTCATGTCGAGAGCATTCATAGACACCAGAAATACTATTAATGAAATGGCAAGAAAGTGGCTAAACCTTCATTGATTGAAAACTATAAGCTAATGATGTTGATATACTAAGCCACGGGGAGAGTGAAGGAGAATAACTAATAAGTATGCACTTACCTTTGATCCCTAAGATTCTCTATCTTAAAGTGTAAATCTGTCCATGGATTTACATTTTCTTTTCTGGAAAGGGTGGTTAAATTAGAGAAGGAGGTCTCCACCTTCATCTTGGACATGTGTAAAAAATAATTGGATTTGGAATCTTAGTAGGCTTATTTGAAATCCTTGGTCAATATAATTGTGTCCCACCTTAAACTATTGAAACAGGTATTTCTATCTCTGTCTCCTTTTAACTTTGATCCAGCTGTGGACTTTTCATCCAAAGACTTTTCTCTTGTAAAAAAAACTCAACACACTCCTAACATGGCTGTGGTGAATCCAATAGATGTTTTCATCCATGTTGATCAACTTGACATGGATGTCTCATTAAGTACTTTAGAATCCTCCATTAGGTGTTAGGGATGAATCTGTTAGTCGTGGTGGGGTAGTCCGGGAATTTTATATGCCCCCCACAATTCTACTTTCCTGGTCAACATACCCAAAATGGATAAATGTCCCACCTTTGACTCTTTTAGACCAGCGTCATTGTGTAACGTTTATACAAGATTATAGCATCTACTGTGGTAAAGTTGTATGTTGTATTCTTATAAAGACTGGATACTTTTGAAAGAAATGAAGTATCCAAGGATCAAAAGAGAAAAGATGAGTTTTCAAAAGGGGGGCCATCAAGAATCTCGGAGTTCCTTTTCCTTAGATGCCCTTTATAGTTTTTATTGAAGAACCAGTGTAATGATAAAAAATTCCTTTGGTACATACAAAGTCCACAAATATGGTTATTCAGGTGCTTACATTAGCTTGGAGACTACATATTATGGGTCTGCAGTACGAATAATAATCTGCTTGGATGATTGTGAAATGATCTGTATGTTCCTTTGCAAGGTTAATTCCATACAAATATAACTAGCAAGGTTAATTCCATACAAATATAACTATGACACTAGATCTTCTACCTTACCACTGGTCTATGTACCATTCCAACAAACCTGCATTACAGGGGTTTCCATTGGCCCAGTGTTTGGAATGACTGGAATTTTTTTTAAATCAATGTCATCCTGCCAATGTTTTAGTATGGTTGTTTTCTTTGCCAACCTTGAAAATGCCCCTTTCCTTAGTATCGACTCTTAACTTTTTCCATGACTAAAATGGTGCCAAAATCTCATAGGTGATTGCTAGACATGTTTCACTACTAGAGACCAATAATATTTTTTCTTCCAAATGAGAAATTGCATTTGGGGTATAATTAAATTGCTTATCCATAGAAATTATATTCTGATTTCTTTTTCATTTTGGGAAAATAAGGTATTCTTCTTAGTAATATGTTTAGATTTTTCTACTTACCTAGTTTATAATTATCTGAAAGAACTTTAGGCTTTAATTATTTTGTCCTAAAACTCAGTTACTGTAGTCCTGCATTAAATTAAGATTATTTCCTTCGTCTTGTGTTTTCTGTTTGAGAGATGAAAATTTTGGGTCAGTGATCTGTTTATCAAATTGAAACATAGAAAGTTGAAGGATTAGCATGATCTATTGGCTACTCAAATCTGTAACAACAAATTAGTGTCCCTAGATTAGATATTACTAGTTCCAAACTGATGCATTTTGAGTCCCTGAACAACACCCAGCATAATCGAGTATTGGATCTTTATATAGCGTAGTACCCCTAATGTTACAACATTCATGAAGATGCCAAAGAGAGTCCTAGAAAAGGGGATGAATGTGGTTACATGCTTGTCCCTCTCCAAACCCACTTCAACAACCCCCACAGCATGATAAACTCCCCAATGAGCCCCTAGGGGCCCACATCTAGACAAACTTACAGCCAGTGAAGAACCATAACACATCCCAAGCAAACCCACTCCTATGAAGAATTAAAGAATTGGATGCACCCCAAGAAAACCCACTCCTATGAAGAATTAAATAATTGGATGCACCCGAGTTAAACTAATGAAACTTTAAATATCTGAAATGCACCCTATGAAGAACCCAAAATCCTGGTGAAACCAGGACAATAACCTTGTCAAAAGAAAATAGATATCCCACCACAAAATTAATACACCTTAACCACTAAGCCACCCAGCCTAAAACAACATAAAGCAAATGCTCATAAAATCAAGCAACAAAATCAGGGGCAATGCCTAAAAAAGCAACACACAGTGAAGAAAACTAGTTTAGCCTTCATCTAGGCTTCTATTAGAAAGTAAGATGGTTTCAAACTTAGAATATAGATTTGATATACTTTATAATATATCATTATCAACTGATGATAGCATTTCCTCTACTTTGTCTTTATTTATCCTATATTTCATGTACTACATTGTATCAGTGAACCAACTCAATTGAGTTTGGAGAAGACAAATACAAACACACACATGCATTAACTTAGCAAATCAAAACTTAATTCACTCTAAAACAGGTTAAAAAACTGCCCAGGTAGACATCTAGGTTCTGTATTATCCTTTAACTCACAGGAAGATAAGAGGCTAGTGATACTCGAGCTCACTGCCAACCTCTATCACCTGTTGGCACTATTGTATCATTTTATATGCCAAAATTTTATTGCTCTTTCAAACATAGAATCTATTAAGCAAACATAAATTCATATAAAAAAAACCGAGACAAAAACATATAGCAAGTACTTTTCCATATTGGTGTTCTACAAAACATTATGTCCTACATCTAGTGGAAATTCAATAGATGTTCAGATAATATTCAAACAAGTTGAACCAAAAAGCTTGTTAACAAATCAAAGCAAAGAACCAAGCTGAAAAGTCCCCAATGCTCAAGTCGCAATCAGAAATAGGTCATAAATTCCAAAATAAGAGAACCATTGCATTGAAAAACATAGTTGTTTGTTCAATGGTATCTTACAGCATAAAAAAAGTCCACACTAAGAATTCCCCCGTGTTCAAATTTCCCTATACGAAGTTCTCCATGATATAGAGTCTAGACTAAGTGATAAAACCTATGCATGTATGTTGGAAAAACCAAATTCTGAAAAGTAGGTATGCAAACCAAAGACCAAACATGAATGGTAAAATTCATAATGATTAAACCAAAAATTATGAATGCACACTCAAAATTCATACAACCTGAATTTTATGCATGCATCGAAAGGCTAAACAGTAGGCATGCAAACCAAAGACCAAAAGCGAATGGTAAAATTCATAATGATTAAACCTAAAATTATGTATGCATGCTGAAAATTCATGCAACCTAAAGTTTATGGATGCATAGAAAGGCTGAACATGTATGGTGACATGTAAATTCTTGTGTGATAGTGGATACCAATGTGTATGCATACAAACAAGCCCCATATGCTCAGCTCTACCCAATATCCAATAATAATAAGAACATAATCACTTAGTACATGTTTCCTAGATGGCAGTTACTGTTATTGTCCGGACTGGAAAGAGAGTGCATTCACGACAAATCTGATTAACATCAACTATTAACTTTAACCTTGAGTTTGAATGAATATTACCAGTTAGACAATACCAATTGAAATGAAATGAGGATAAAATTGATCACCGGCATAACTTGACAATCGATTTATAGAAAATGACATCCAATCTAAATGGTAGTTTATTTGCTTTCTTTTGTTAATTGTGTTGACTTTCAATTTATCTCACTATCAGTAAGCATCAGATCAAAGAGATAATGGAATCATAATGACAGGATGGAAAATCAAACTTACAGCACAAAGCTAGTTGGTGTTCTTCGCGGCCTTTTTCAAATTTTGAAGAGTTTGTTGATGATATTCATCGTTTCCCCAAGAGAAGTCAAAATGAGCAACTGCCATTGTCAAACTATTGCAGCATTAATGATTCAAGTTCCTTGAACATGAATTTTATATACCCTGACTTTGTTGATTGTGTTATGGTGTTCTTACACATGCATATGGACAATATATTTAAGTTCTACTCACAAAAACAGTAGAATTCTTATACATCTAACTCAAAAATGTGAGCGGCCACACTCTTGATCAATATTATAAGAGAAACTTCACAAGCTTCCATTCCAGACAGAACGATCACCAAAATTTGATTCAAGGTGCAAAAGAAGTAAATGGTACTTCTAGAATATCAGAGAAATAAGTTTCCAATTACTATTCCATCACAACCATTGTGGAAATGCTACAAAGTATATCCAATAGAATTGCAACTTGACCATCCCGAAAGTATAAAAAAAGCACAAACTATCATGGTTAAATAGCTTCTCATAACACCCTTTGCCATGTAATCTTGTGCACAAATGCGTAGAATCAAATCACTAAAAATTTTAATTCAGTCAAGAATTCACATCATTCCCAAAGAATACAATACAAAGGAAACAATTGATCAAACGAAATCTTCAATAAAATTAAAACTGAATAACATGCATTGAAAAGTTAAAACAAGGTCTTAGTCTTGTTGCAATCATTGTGGTGCATTTTCTGGCGATTTGATGAATAGATGGGGTCCATACGGTGTGATGTTGTTTACAGAGGTGTTCGCCATAAAGGCCAGCGCAGAAGACATTGTGTGAGGGGTTTGGATGTTCATATGCAGATATTTCGTATGATCTTGAACACCCAAGGGATTCCAACTCTAAACCGCTCTATGTTTCAGAAAACAAAGATGCATGCACTAGCAAACTATTTTTGTACCTGTAAAGAATCCCTCAGCCCATTCTTCTCATTTTCTTGTGCTTCAGTTGGGAAAATATAAAAATCGACATGTACAATCCGAATCCGAGGGAGGTCCTGGGTCCTGGTGTTGGTCTACCCCCCACAACTAAGGTCGGGTACATTCTAGTTCTACTCGTGGTGTTGAAGGGTTGTATCGCTCTTGATGGCCAGTTGGGAAGTTGGTAAATGAGGTGTGAGCTAAGGAACGCACACAAAGAAATGTCAGATATCATCCTGGTCTATGGAAAATGGATCACCCCACACACATACCCCTCAGTGATCAAATTTGAATAAGGGCGGGTAAGTGATCAAATTTGAAATTTGGAGGGCGGGTCTTAATTTTTGATATGAAGGGAAGTATAAATAATTGTACTTCAATTCACAATTATAAATTAACTAAACCCTTTCACCAAAAAAACATACATATTCTTCTTTTAAAAATTTTCAATTTTAAATAATTGAGCACCTCTCTTATTGAACACATTAAGTTGTCATATGTGTATCATTAACAATAACGTAACAACTAATCTATTGTATTTTTTCCAGTTTGAGCACACTTCATTATACAAAAAAACTACTTAGACTATGCCATAACCATATTGGGGAATTCACATGCAATCCAAGCTTGAGAGATGTAAGAATTATAAGGATTGGGAACCTAAGGAAAAATAATACACAACTCAGAAAACATTAAAAAAAAATCCTACATACCAAGCAAGTTAGCAAAGCTAGAATAACCGGGGTCAGGGCATCAACTTTTTTTGTTCAACAATTGTCATGAAAACATACATATATGGGATGGAGGGGCAATGGAATCAAGCCTAATTCAATTGAATCCTTTCAACTCACTACGTGCCTGAGTCTCAACAATCCACCTTTTAAATTGAACCAAAATACCAAAGTAAGTTTGTTAATGGCTAGATTTGAGAAAGTTCTAGGTGTGAGTAATGAAGGGATCGGGGCTAAAATTTGTTGTGATTTGTACCAGTTCACGATTCAGTGAATCGATAGTCATGAGTAGGAATTTAATTTATTTAATGAAAACAAGTAATGTGTATAACCTCTATGTCGAAACTGTTTTCCATGTTGATGCATGCCACTACTCTCTTTATTGTCCTACCAAAAGGCATGATAATGAGGACGAAGACCTAAAATTATGGACTTCACCTTTAAATAATGCCTTGCAATCACATTGGTAAGGAGTGATAAGAAGATCACAACAATCCAACATGTCAAATCTTAGTTGATAGTGTTAATTAAAGACTTATATGGTAAATTTAATATAATACTTACTTATAGTTGTCTCTTACTCTTTGCATCGTGACACATTTAATATTTTATGGTCCTCTTTGTGCCTTGACCCAATTCATATTATAAGGTGAGGATGTGAATGCATAATAATCCTTAGTTATGATTATGAGATGAGTATTTAAAGAGAAGAGGATGTAAAGACAAGCAATTTTTATATGTATTTTGGTGGCGTAGAGGACAAATGTTGTGAGAAACCACAAATGTTGGGGAGGACGGAGGGAGATTACATCATGATCATGCCACCCATCAAATTGAAGACTATTCTTGATCCAACAATTTTTTTTATTTTATTTTATTAATAACTATTGTTTCTCCATATCGTGTGGCCAATGGCACCTCTCTATAGCAATGCATAAATCAACCTTTGCACAGTTTGTGATCCCAGATACATGCAATTTTTTGTATCTGCATGACATCGCATGTTGTTTATAATTGTCGTGAGTCCATGATATTCATGCAAGAAATGAAATATTGTAGAGGAGGACTTATCAAACCGGCCTTTTGAATTTCATTTTGACGAAAAAAGAGTGGACATTGGTAGCGAGGTTCACATAGGTAGTAGGAAAAATGTTTTGAGCTCGTTTCGGGCCTAGTAGTAGACTAGTAGATGTTCTTTTTTGCTATAGTCGTAGTTGTTGACAAATTGTCACACTTTAGATTTCAGCTCCAAGTGACTTGGGAGTGAGAGTCACATCTCAATGACTAGTGTCCCGTAGTCATCAATGATTACTATCTATCTTGCACAACTAAGCAGTGAGTGCATGACATGAGTGAGTGAGTGATTATAATTTATCATATTTCCAATATTTTGAATGATGAGTTGAAGTTTATAGTATAGGAATTTCAACATCTTGACAAATTTATATGGATGGGTAATTTCAAATGTCACCCTTCCTTTGAAATGTTGATATAAATTACGCCCTTCTTAATTGGAAGGGTAAAATTCAGTTTTTAAATTTTTTTTGGAGGGAAATTTTAACTTTACACTACTAGGAAGGGCTAGAACCCTTTGGAAGGGACAGGAAGGGTTCAATTCTGAATGTTGCATGTACTTTATACTTACGGAATTTCCATGTTCTTGGAGAAATGCTCAGGAGTCGAGCCTTTGAGTCGTGGGGTTCGATGACCCTATCTCGATTCCCAGGTCCACCCTCTATTCTATTATCTTTTGGTGTTGGTGTCATTATGATGTACACTTTGTAATTTGGTATATTATTGAATTACATCATTAGTTAATTGACAAATTGGTTTTCCAAATTTCTTTGGATGTGTGGCTTTGAGGATTTTTAAGGCTCTCTTATATAGGAATGCTCAAGGTGCACTAAAAATGTAAGTGAAACTAATTATTATTGATTTTTCAAGTTAATTATTATCGATTTCTTTAGTATACCTCTTTGTTAATATTGTTTATGATATTTTTTAGTAGATCCTTCTCCTAAACCTTCGATACTTCTTGTAGCTCCTTAACTAAATTCAATGTAGCAACTGCCCTAATCCTGGCATCTGCAGAGAAGAGGTTTATAAACACATCCATGTGTAACTCTGGTTGAACAGGGCCAACGTCTTTCTTGTGTGGAGGGTTACTATGATCAAACCTCGATTCATTGGGGCCTATGAAATAAATAACTAATTCACTAGGGTTTCTAATGCAAAGCTCTTATCCTTCAGGGTTTTTGTAGTACGACTTTGATTCATTAGGGTTTCTATAATGAAATCCTCCTCCAGCAGAGTTTGTATAGCCATTTTCCTCAAATCTTTGATCATTTTGAACAGCGTTCAATGGATTTTCATCCAAATAAAGGCTTTTCTTTTCACTTTTCTTCTTCTTCCTCTTACTCGTAGACACTTCAACCTCCATGGCATCTTCCAAAAGAAATGAATAAGCCCCATGAATCATAGATAATGTTAGCAATTGGGGCTGCATAGTTTAAGCAGAGATGGAACCTGGATCATCCTCCATGATGGTGTCAATTTGGAATTCCCATTTTTTCCATTCACCATCACCCAATGAGATACCATCCTTTGATAAATGATCTGCAATTTGATTCATCTCTTTAAAAACATGTTGGAAGGAGATTTCCCAAAATTTAAAGACAATTATGATCAACTCTTCAGAATAGGCCTAAGATATATATTCCTCAGTGGTATGTGATATTTCATCAAGTTAATGATCAATAAAGAGTCACCAAAAAATTGAAGTCTCATAATGAACTTAGGCCCTAGAGGTAAATCCCAAACCATGGCCTAGTAGAGGTTAATCCTTCTAAAAAAGTAGGAACCATTTCAAGGGTATCAAGGGTTAATTAGTGGTAAGCATGGATTATTTAGGGGTAATTAGTGGTCAAGTAGGGTTCATTTAGGTGAAATTAGTGGTTAACTAGGGGTAATAATTAGGGGTCAATTATGAGGTTAATTAGGGGTCAATTATAGGGTAATTAGTGGTAAATTGTTGTACTCTTCAAGAGGATGGATATTGAGAACATTGTAGACAAAAGGTAGGCCCTATGGGGTGAATGATAAAATCATATTAGTTCATCTTTGAATATTGTAAACAAAAATTAGTCCCTACACATTAAAAATGGTAGACCTAAATAGGATATGGAGGTGACCCTAGGTTTGTAATATAGTTATACAAGTCATTGTGTCTTGGTGTTATAAGTTTAACTCATATCTCTAAATACCTTTGTGATTAACTTAAAATGCCAAGTAAAAGTCACTCTCGAAGAGTACATAGGGACAAGCTTATATATGAAATGTGTGTGTGTGTGCGTGTGTGTGTGTGATGTGTGTGCCCATGTGAATGCCCATATTCTAGTATCCTAAGTTGGGAATTTACCTCTATGTTTTCAATCACTCTTTTACTATTTAAAATGAATCCCATGGGAATCAAACATTGGTCAATAGTGTAGCGT
>LPNX011094089.1:70631-98131 GCA_001517045.1 Pseudotsuga menziesii
AACCCAATGGCTAATAATATTTTATGGTCAAAACCTCACAACCTCTATTACTTGTTATTAACTCCAATATCTCAAGTTTTGTAGTATCAAAAAGTATTATGACATGTATCATCATCATGGACATTAATGATGACAAAGAAGTATTATGACATGTATCATCATCATGGACATTGACGTTGTCATCATCATAATCATCAATTCCATATGGTACATCATCCTCATTATCATCATCAGCATCAGCATTAAGTACATCATCAACAAAATCATCCTCATCATTTATCATTATGGTCACGCATATGCCATTAGTGTTCTTAATCAGTCATTGACATTAGGATTCATGTCATGTAATTGTTAAGTTCATTTATATGTCGGTACAGTTATTTCGATGATAATAGGGTTGTTTATATGTTGTTATAGACATTTAGGATCCATTAGAATCAATTAGGATCCAAAAGTGATACTGCATGCACAATCATCGTTGACATCCACATCCACATTGTCATCATCATCATACAATAAATCAACATCATTGTCATTGTCGTAGTCATCATCAATGTCATCATCAATATAATTTCGATAATAATGAGCAAGGAGCCATACTACTTCACAAGAATGGATGATATAGTCTTATACTTATCAAATCATATCCATACGGTCCATCATAATTATCGTAATGCATCATCGTCATGTTGTTAGGACCAATCATATGCCATTAGGGTCTATCAAATGTTGTTGGGGACACTCAAATGCCATTAGAGAAATTTAGGTGACATTAAGGTAATTTACCCCTCATTAGGATTAATCAAGATCCAAAAGTGCCATGATTACGATCATTTAGGTGCCACCATGATAAATCAATATCCAAAAGTACTATCACATGAATCATGATCATTGACATAGACATTGATATATCTGACGTTATGTCGAACGTTTTCCAAACACAATTCCTAGCTCTAAACCTAGTGCAATTCCTAGCGCGGTTCCTTTCGAAATTTCTAGCATTATTCCAGGCGTTATACATGGATCTATACCTGGCGCTATGTTGGATTTTTTCTAGGTACAATTCCTATCTCTATACTTTTAGGATTATTAATCCTCCCTTGTCCAATTTCGTCATATGTCTAAATCAAGAGTCGTGTCTAAATCGGGAGTCCATCCAGTCTATTTTTAGTTAGCCTAATTGGGGAACATGTTTCAGTTACTAAAGTGTGGGAAACACTAATTGAGGCATACTGCCACTAATTACACTTGCATGCATCAATTTAGGATTCTCCTAGATCAATTCCTACAATTTAGGAGCCACTGGGAGTGTTGATACCAACCAAGGTCAGTTGAGTTGAGTTGGTGACTAGTCAAGCTCAGTTAGGAGTTAGTTACATTTAGTTCTATTCCTCTACATTCAGTTAGTGCTAGGTTTGCATGGATGCATGCAGGAGAGGTGCATTCCTCACCTACCACAATCAGTTCGCCTTAGTTAACACTGAATTAGACACTTGAGTTGTGTTTTAGAACTCTTATGAACTCCAATAATGATTTAGACAAGGTCAGTTAACTATTGAGTCCTCCGATAATGATTTAGACAAGGTCTTAGTTACTTACAGTCAAGTAGAGTCTAATCAATTCGAATTTCCTCATGTGGATTCGAATTGCTTGTGGCTATTTAGTAATTGTACTTCATTGTAATTATTATCTAATTACTTTTTTTATTAATGAAAGCATTCATAGCTGCAAGCCATTTTGCACTGTTTCATTCTTCAATTGTTGAGTAAATTATGTGATCTATATTGTGAGTTGTGTGTTTGTCCACAGATCTATGTGCTCAATTTAATATGGTATCAGAGCCTTGGTGGACAAGACACTTATCCTCTTCATATCTCCAGCTGGATCATTTTTTTTAGCAAACTTGCTCCTTCCATTACTGCACTAGAAGTGGAGAATTTACCACTTAATATCCCAAGTAAAGGAATTGTTGATCAAGCTTGCTTGATCGACTATGTTGGGTGTGATGAAAATTCCGAAAGTGTAGACTGTCGACCTTATTTTGTCTATTTGATTGTGTGATTTACAAATTATCAGTTCTTCTCACTAAATTTGCTACAAGCAGCTCATTCTCCTCGTTGCATTCGCTACAGCAGCTAAATCTTCTTCACTGCATTCAAAAATGGCCTCTCCAATAGAGCCTCTCACTCCTTTCAATTACCACCAGTGGAAGGAGGACATGAATATGCAGCTTCGCTCCAAATAGCTTTTTAGGCTCACAATGAATACAGAGGCAGAGCCGGTTCTTAATCATGACAAAGAAAAATATTTCAACAAGCTTGATGCAGTATATGGATGCTTGTGCCTCTCAATCTCTTGAGATCTTCTTTTTCACATCAAAGGATTGAAGACTCCCAAGGAGGTATGGGATAATATTTCTTCCTTATTTGATAAGCAGGATGATCTAAGAGTCTATCAGCTTGAGAATGAGTTGATCTCCCTTCATCCATCCAATTTCAAAACACTAAATGACTTCTTTAACAAATTCAAGAGCTTGGTGTTCAAATTGAAGTTGTGCAAGGTTGAAAAGGAGGATGATCAACTTATTCTTGCCATTCTCTCAAAACTTGGTGCAGGTTATTCAGTATTTGTGTCAATATTTCATTCAGTGAAGCTCACTACTCCAAACTGGAAGATTCCCACTCTTAGCAGCTTCATTGAATCTCTCAATCATGAGCATGATAAGTTGATCCAAATGGGGATCATTCAATCTTCCAAAGATCAAGCACTAGTTGCAAGAGGAGTTAAGGTAGCGAATGATGAAGGAAAGAACAGAGATGAGTCTCCTGTGAAGAAAGAGCAGTCAAATGATCCTTTAGGTTCAAAGAGAAGCAAGAAGAATGGCAAAGGGAAGATCCTTTGTTCCTACTGTGGAAGGGGATTTCATCTAGATAGCTCCTGCATGAGAAGATAAATTGATGAAATGACTCTTCTTCTGAAGAAACATAACATTACTACACCTGCTAGCACAAGGAAGGATGACCACACAAAAGACACAGAAGATTGCTCCGAAAGAGGTCATGCAATGAAGGCAAACTGCTCAACGGCACATGCCTTCCTCATTGATTCTGGAGCTTCCAATCATATGGTTGCATCTAGAGAATGATTCTCCTCTTTATAGTATTTTGTTGGTCCTAGTATTCAGCTGGGAAATAACAGTAGATTTCAAACCAAAGGGAAGGGATCTATCAAACTTGAACATGGAAGGTTCAAAAATGTGCTCTATGCTCCCACCCTAGCTTCAAACTTGTTGTCTGTATACCAGATGACTCATACTAGCTCTCCAAAGTGAGTGACCTTTGGTCCTAAATCAATGTAGATCATAGATATCTCTATCATAAACATCATAGCGAAGGGTGTTGCAAATCATGCCTCCAAGGCATATGAGTTCTCACACTTCATGCCATTTTCAGAACCAATGCACTCTCAGCAACCACTTGCAAGGGAAGGTAAAATCATTTCATCTACTTATTTTGTTGCTTCCACTAGTATTGCATATCCAGTTGTATCAGCTTATGAGATTGAGATTCAGGGTGATTCAGATCCATATCCAATCCCTACTTCCAAACTGGAAGCTAGGAAGATGATTGGAAACCCATCTAACACTCAAAAGGGAAAGACCCTTGCGCTATGTCCTCCAATATTACCTCCTTCAGAGAGATGCAATAGACTACCTGTAAGATGCTACATGGCAAGGGCTCAGTCTCATTACATTCAGAAGAATAGAGCCGATCATACACCTCTTCATCCAGCAAGAGACAAAGGTTACATTCCTCCTTCCTTCCATCATCATTTTGGGAAAAGAAGGACAAGTATACATGCTAGGCCCCAATATACCTATGCACAGAACATTATGCATGCTGCTCCACTACATCACAGAGATTGCTGCAACACATTTTCAAGTTTTTCAAACTTGCATCCTGATTCTATCTGCTTAGTTAGAGGGGGGGCTTTTTTCCCATGTGGTTTTTTCCCCAGCTCCTTGTATAGCAGTTACTTTACTTTACTTGATGTAATGGGTCACCTATGGTGTTAGTTAGCAAGGCCCACATCTTGTCCAAGTTAGCATTTAGGGGGGGTGTTAGTATTATTAATCCTCCCTTGTCCAATTTGGTCATATGTCTAAATCAGGAGTCATGTCTAAATTGAGAGTCCATCCAGTCTATTTTTAGTCACTAGCACCATTGGGTCCACTTGGCCTAATTGGGGCACATGTTTCAGTTACTAAAGTGTGGGGAACACTAATTGAAGCATACTGCCACTGATTGCACTTGTATGCATCAGTTTAGGAGCCTCCTAGATCAATTCCTACAATTTAGGAGCCATTGGGGGTGTCGATGCCAACCAAGGTCAATTGAGTTGAGTTGGTGACTAGTCAAGCTCAGCTAGGAGTCAGTTACATTTAGTTCTAGTCCTCTACATTAGGTTACACTAGGTTTGCATGGTTGCATGCAGGAGAGGCGCATTCCTCACCTACCACAGTAAGTTAGCCTTAGTTAACATTGAATTAGACACTTGATTTGTGTTTTAGAACTCCGATGAACTCTAATAATGATTTAGACAACGTCAGTTAACTATTGAGTCCTCCGATAATGATTTAGACAAGATCTTAGTTACCTACAGTCAAGTAGAGTCTAATCAATTCGAATTTCCTCATGTGTACTTGAATTACTTGTGGCTATTTAGCCATTGTACTTCAATGTAATTATTATCTAATTACTTTTTTTATTAATGAAAGCATTCACAGCTGCAAGCCATTTTTGCACTGTTTCATTCTTCAATTGCTGAGTAAATTGTGTAATCTATCTTGTGAGTTGTGTGTTTGTCCACATATCTATGTGCTCAATTTAATATACACTTGGCACTATGTTGAATGTTTTTCCTACTGAAATTCATGGCGCAATTCATGTCACTAACCCTCGATTAATATATGGTGTTTAACGTCCCCAACCCTCTAACTGAGCAGGAGGACGCTACTAAACACCAAAATACGAGCATCTAGCCCCATGAACATATACATACATGTAAAATCTGAAATAAACGCTTAAAGACATAAAAATATTAAGATTCATAATCATACATATATTCAGCGGAAGCAAAACAATATTCATTCAGATCCATGTTCATCATTCAATATGTCTCACATCATAATTCATTAACAGTAAATAGGCTTGCAAAATAGATTATTCAAGAATACTTACCTTATGAGAACTGTCCCGCAACGAGCTACGTCACTGCAACGTTCCACCCAACCATAGGCCCATGTGCTCTTAACCTCTCAGCAACGCTGCCACCCCCGAGCCGAGCATGATTCCCCAAGGAATAAGGAACTAGCAGGCTTACACATAGCCAAGGATAAAAACACACAAGGATACATAGTTCATCCAAGCCAACATAGTTGGGTTTATTAGGCGAACAACAGATCAGCCAAGCCAACCAAGTTGGGTTTATCAGGCCATCCAGGAGCTGGGAAAGGCTAAATGCTAACCTGGTGATCTCATTGAAGAGCTACGGACACCTACACCAAAACCAGCCTGACTTCTAGGACACACACACACACCCAACACAAGGAAATCATCCATTTCTCTGCAACGCAGTCCGTCAGGCCCTGATCTCCCTTCCAGTACTATTCATGGGTTGTGGAGAAGAAATCCAGCCACTAGCTCTGTCTGTGTGGTTCCCAAACCACCAAGTTTATCAAGCACATCAGGCCCTCATTCACCACTCCAATGCAGTCCGAGGACAAAACCACTACGTGCATGCAGCAACCCAGCTATTAAAGCTTGAACAGGGGAAGAACAACTCCCTGAATCATTCTGGGTCCTATCGTGGCTAAAACGATTCCACAGCAACCTACAACAGCCCAAATCGCAAGGGAAACCGCAACCGACCAAAAATGTAGGTACTCACAGCAATCTACAGCCGATACCAACATAAAAAAGGGAAAACACAGTCAATCCAGATGTGGAGGATACTACATCCAGGGATCAATGAGGAAAACATAGCCAATCCAGACATGGAGGAGACTATAGCCAGGGATCAATGAGGAAAACACAGCCACAATCTTTGAAGGAACGACGGGACAATACACAGTCTGATCATACAAAGGGAAAATCGATTATCTACGTGAATGGAAGGAAGAAGATCTGTTAGACTAGCAATCCCAGAGAAAAAGGAGAACCAACCCATACACGAGGATCGTGAATCCTTTTATCTCAACCCACGTGAGGAAAATGAACCGTCCCCACTGGAGAGAGTGTAGTCGTGGAGAGAATGGGATCATGGGCATAGTGGTTTTCCTGCCAACGTGAGGGCCATCCTAGTGGAGTGTGCATGTGGGCAAGGCATGGCAGTCCTGCCACACCCCACTACCAGCATTAACTTCCCCAACCAATAGCAGAACATTTAAGATGGTAGTTGGATGAGATAAGGGGAGGTGAGCAAATTAAACAAGGTGGAGACACATGGCTTTTCCCCTATGGGCTCAAGGTTTAACATTTCCCCTCCTTATCCTTAGGAAATCATGCCCTTTTCAATCTGGTTGTAGTGAACATAGCTGGTTGCAGTTATTTAATTAAAATGCATAGTTACATGACGCCATGGTAAATATGTAATCCGCATATCCCGATATACCATCGGTAACAGTTCCAATCACCGAAACATAACCAAATCGATGGTGGGGGATTTTTCCTTTAGCTCCGTACCATGATTATTTACAATATATAAATATCATGTATGTTTAATGCATCGGGGTCAAAACTGGGGTGTTACATTCCCCTCCCCCTTCAATAGCACTGTCCTCGGTGCTTTACAAAATTTGAACAAAATGCTGCACTGGTACCGCCTCAGTGGTCCGCATAATCGAACAAAAATGGATGTGCCAATCGCATGGCATCCACCAGCTCCCACATAGCCTCTTCAGGTCCGTTGTGTTCCCATTGCACCTTTACCTACCCTATGGCCCGGTTCCGGAGCATTGTGACCTTCCTATCAAGGATGCGCATTGGCTCGATTCGGAACTCTCCCTCGGGTTCCACCTGAATCACATCCCAATTGATCACATGGTTAGGATCATGTACATATTTTGTAAGCAAAGAAACATGAAAAACATTATGAGCTCTAGTACTAGCAGGAAATGCAATTCTATATGCAACAAGCCCTATTCTTTCAAGCACTTCAAATGGCCCACAATATCTAGGTGATAGCTTGGCACAACTTCCAAGATTCAAGGAACTCTTCTTTGCTTTCACTCTGAGGTAAACATGATCCCCAACACTGAATTCTCTATTCATCCTATGCTTATCTGCATAGCTTTTATGTCTGTCATGTGTTGCTTTAAGATTATGTCTGATCTTTACAACCTCTTGCTCCATTTCCTTAAGCAATTATGGTCCAAGCACAACCCTGTTCACTGGGTTATCCCAAGTCACTGGTGTCCTACACCTTCTTCCATACAAAGCTTCATATGGACTCATCCCTAAGCATGCCTGCTTTCCATTGTTGTAAGCAAACTCTACCAAGTGTAAGTAATCTTCCCACTTGGTTGGTTTGTCCATCACATACATGTAAAGCATATCTTCAAGCATTTGATTAACTCTTTCTATCTGCCCATCTCTCTGAGGATGGTATGCAGTGATGAAGTTTAGTTTGTACCCAAATCTGCAAACAACCCCTTCCAAAAATTGGAAGTGAACTTGACATCTCGGTCAGAGACTATTGCTTTCGACAATCCATGCAATTTGAAAATCTCCTTCATGAAGATCTTTGCAATGTCATCAGTCTTATGCGTAGACTTCACCGGTATAAAATGTGATGCCTTTGTCAACTTGTCTACCACAACCATGATGGAATCATGTTGTCTCCATGTCATCGGCAATCCTGTAATAAAATCCATGGAAATAACCTCCCATTTCCATTTCAGAACTGGCAAAGGCTGCAACAAACCTGGTGGATATTGATCCTCAACCTTTACCTATTGACATTTCATGCACCTTGAAATGTATTCAGCCATGTCCTTCTTCAGGCCTGGCCAAAAGTATTGCTTTCTAGCTGTAGCAATTGTCTTCTGATATCCTGGGTGACCAGAATACGGAGCTTGATGGATTTCATCCATAACAACTCTTCTCAAATCTGCTACATTTGGAATATAAATTCTACCTCTATAAGTAAGGAGTCCATCTTCTTCCAATTTATATCCCTCATACCTCTTCTCAAGACTTTGTTGCTGCAATTTGTCTGTTACCTGCTCATACAATTCATCTCCGGCAACATGATTAAAAATCTGCTGCCTCAAATCTAATTGGCAAATACTAAGAGATGCCACATGCATTTCCTGCACCTTCTTGCTAAGTGCATCAGCTACCTTATTTTCTTTCCCCTTTATTTGCTTGATTTCAAAATGAAACTCACATAAAAATTCCAACCATCTTGCTTGTCTAGCATTCAGAGTAGGCTGATCAAACAGATACTTCATACCACAATGGTCTGTCCTGATATCAAATCTTCTACCCATCAAGTAATGCCTCCACATCTTGAGAGCATGTACTATGGATGCAAGCTCCAGGTCATGAGTGGAATAGTTCTTCTCATGATCCTTCATCTTTCTTGACTCATAACATATCATGTGGTTGTCCTGCATAAGGACTCCTCCAAGCCCTTGTCCGCATGCATCGATACATACCACAAAATCTTTCTCCGAATCTGCAAGTTTCAATACTGGTGCACTGGTGAGAAGATTCTTCAACTTCTGGAAGCTTTCTTCACACTTTGAAGTCCATTCGAACTTTATCCCCTTCTTTTGCAAAGAAGTGATGGCATGTGCAACTTTGGAGAATGCCTCAATGAATCTCCTGTAGTATCCTGCAAGTCCCATAAAATATATTACATCTGTCACATTTCAATCTTTTTAGGGTCCACTGATATACCCTCTTCTGAGATAATGTGACCCAAATACTAAATTCTATTTCTGTAAAATTCACACTTGCGCAGCTTTGCATACAACTGATGCTCCCTGAGCAATTGCAATGTCAATATCAAGTGCTCTTCATGTTCTTCCTCGTTCTTAGAATAAACAAGAATGTCATCAAGGAAAACAAGAACAAACTTGTCCAAATACTTGCTGAAGACACTGTTCATAAGGCACATAAATGTAGCTGGTGTATTTGTGAGACCAAATGGTACCACTACAAACTCATAATGTCCATACCTTGTCCTAAAGGTTGTCTTATGAATGTCTTCATCCTTTATTCTCACCTGATGGTAACCATACCTCAAGTCAATCTTGGAGAATACCCTTGCTCCTCTCATTTGATAAAAGAGGTCATCAATCCTAGGTAAAGGATATTTATTCTTCACAGTAACCTTGTTCAATTGTCGGTAATCAATACATAATCTGAGTGTACCATATTTCTTCTTTACAAACAGAACCGGTGCTCCCCAAGGAGACACACTCGACCTGATATACTTATTTTCCAACAACTCTTGCAGTTGCATATTCAACTCTAGCATCTCCAGTGTACTCATCCTATAGGGTGTCTTGGACACTGGTGCTGCTCCTGGCACAAGTTCAATGGTGAAATCAATGTCCCTCTTTAGAGGAATCCCTAGAATCTCATCAGGAAACACATCCTTGAATTCCTGTAACACCTGATAGTCATCCAACCTAGGAGTTTCATCTCCTATTGGCTCCAAAATACGAGCTGCATACAACTAGACACCCTTCCTATAGAACTTCTTCAACTGCATTGTTGAAACCTACCTTACTGAAATTACCTTTGGAATACCTTTCACAACTACTGGGTTTCCTTCTTCATCCATGCATTCAAAAGTCTTGTTATAACAGTCAAGCTTCACTCTGTGAGCCTCTAACCAATCCATTCCGATGAGAACATCATAGGATCCAAGCAGTAGAACGTTCAAATCTACACAAGTGATCAATCCATTCATGACCAATGGACATTTCTCTACCACTTCACTGACTTTTCTCTTGGTCCCAGTGGCTAGCTGAACTAACCAATATTTCCTATGCTTTACCTTCTTAAAAGCACAAATCTCTACTACTCTAGGAGTGATGTAACTGTGAGTAGAACCAAGGTCAATCAAAATAGAAACAGATTGTTCAACAATCTTACCTGCAACTTCAACCACAGTTGACTGGTGATCTGCCTGGCAATCCTCCAGTGCTGCATAAATTCTAGGGACTACCCTTGCCACTTGACCCATGGTTTCTACTTCCTGAATGTTATAAGTTGGTCTTGCACTTTCATTTTCGAGTGGACAATATTTGCGCAAGTGGGGCCCTTCACATTTCCAACATTTGAGTGGGCCTTTATCTGTTGTGGATCTTTAGGCTGTCCACCTGTCACTCCAACTGGATTACTCACAGCTTGGGATGGCTACTTTTGCTGATTCCTGAATCTAGAAGGTTTGAAACCTTTCTTTCTTTGGTCAAACTTCTCATTCTTCTTGTCCTTCCATGCCTTATGGTAATTAGGTTTACCCTTGCTTTGCTCATAGCAATACTTATCCTTCCTTATGGCTTCTTCAATAGTTCTCGGTTCATAAAACTCAATTCTATCTTTGTAATCTTGAGGCAATCCACTCAGAAATCGTTGGACCTTCATTTTTCATCTCTGATGTACTGAACATACCTCAACAATTCCAAGAACTTATTTGCATATTCATCCATGGTCTGTTGTCCCAATATCAGATCATGTAATTCCTTGATCTTATCATCATAATACCTGTCAGAGAGGTATTTCTTCCTGAAATACTTCTTGAACTATTTCCACTTCCGAATTTCCTTTCATTGATCCTCTTTACTTGCTTGAAGTGTTCCCACCAAATGGATGCCCTTCCATTCAAATTGAATATGGAAACTCTTGCCTTCATGTTTCCCAAATAGTCCTGCACTTGAAAGTACTTATTTATCCCAAGAAGCCAAGCTTCAGCCTCTTGTCCAATCTTTATATCACCATCAAATGTAGGAGGTTTAGCTTTCTTAAATTCATCCCACGAGCGATCCCTATGGTGTCTTCTTCTTTTCCTTTTTCGAGAAGATGAACTTGTATCTCCACTGGATTCTTCAGAATTAGATGATCCACTAGAAGTCCTTCTCCTCCTCCTAGTATTGCTCTTACTACCTTTTGGTCTTGCTGTACCTCATCCTAAGTCTATCTTCCTTTGTAATTCTGTCAAACTTTGCAACATGGCAGCATTCAACTGATTCTACTCTTCCTGGGATTTAATCAAGCCTCTCATGGTGGCTGCAATATCTGATGGTGTCTCTTGGAATCTCCTTCCATTAGACTCTATGTCATCATTTCCATTATGGACATTTTCTCCCATGGCATCTCTTGCATGCTCGTAAGAATCTCAAGCATCATATCCGTCATGGGTTCTCATGATTGAACCACCTCTTGCATTACCACACTGTTCTTCCTAGAATACTGCTCTTGGAGGTGTCTATAATTCTGCAAACGTGATAGTAGCAAACTGTTAGATGGATATAATTAATGTAAATCAGAACTACTTACCTTCCTCTTCTAGAATTTCATAAAACAGCAAATTTGCTAAAACACAAAATTTTCTCTCTCTCTTGTTCATCCCTGTAATCCACTGACAGTCCGTTGAAATCTGCTAAATCAGTTGGAAATTGCTGAGAAAAATTCCACTTTGAAAAACCCAAAATTCCCTTCTCCTCATTGGGTCTCTTCCCCACTAACTTTTTGACGTTTCGGCGAGTAAATCATCTAAACTTTCGATCTGCATTGGCGATGCCAAGGACTGCTCATCGGGTCCCTTTCTCACTAACCTTCCAGCATTTCGGTGGCTAAAACAACTAATTTTTTTTCGCTTCTCATCAACGGGTTGTTTGTCTATTTCCTTCCGTTGTATCAGGCTTTTAGTGGTCTAATACTCCAATTTTTATCGGTGATTAGGACCATTAATTCTTATCACATCGGCAAGAAAATCGACTAACCACTGCATTGATGGTCGGGTGCTCTATGCATCGGGTGGCTAGTCATCTCGGCTTTCGCAATGACGGCCAACAAACCTTCTAGGGTTTCTGTGGTTCACAACTTGTCGATGGTCGAAGCGACTAGTCTCTGTGACATCAGTGCTTGGATGCACTACTCATTAGTTGAATATTTAACTAGGCAGCCGCAACTGCATGTGGTACTCCCACTGCGGTCTCCGTAAACCTTATACCCCATTGGCAGCTTCATCTGCTATCCGTTGGTGATCGGATCCATTATTTCATCGGACAGGTAGTCTCTTAGGCGGCCGCAATGGCGGTTCATCATCGTTTAACCCTTTCTGATTGGCAATCTAATCTACTAATCATTTTCGATCGGTGATCTGAAGCACAACTATTACGGCATCGACAGTTGGAACCTTTATTCGTCGGACGATTAGTGCTCTAGACTTCCGCAATGATGGCGCATGAACCACTAATTCCTTTCGATGTTCATCAGCGACCAATACAACTAACTTCCGTCAATCCACTTCACTAGCCTCGGTAGCTTCATTCAATGATACCAACAACTATTCATCGGTGGTCCCAACCACTATTCTTTTTTGATCGCCGATGATCTAATTCCTTAGAAAAAATTTCGGAAATGTTTCGCCTTGTCTTCTGCCACATTGGCCATCAAAACAACTATCCTATGTGGCATCGGCGGTCGAGGACTCTATCCATCAAAAGGATAGTCCTCTATCCAGCCGCAACGGTGGGGAAAAATCAGCTAATAATTTCCAATGTAGTCGCTGAACTTTTCTCTTTCCTCCGTCGCATCGGCAACTTAATCATCTAAGCATCGGCGATGCGATCAACTAATCATCGTCTATCGCCGATGATTTCACTACTTCGAAAAAAAATTCTGAAATTTCCTCTCTGTCACTGATCAATCAACTATCCTCTGCTAACGTGTCATCGGTGATCCCTTCAACTAAGTGGTGTCGATCACCGATGGTCAGCGTCGGGTGGTCTTCAGACTAATTCTTCCGTTGTGTCGGAGGACCTTCGCTCTTAGTCCTCCGATGAGCCGACGGTCGATGAACGCAAAACCCGTCCATGAATTTCTTCTGATTATCGTCCATCAGGTGACCTTCCAACTAAGTGATCCGGTGCATCGAAAGAACTTCTCACTAAGTTTTCCGATGAGTCGACAATTCTGGCACTTAGAAAAAAAAAATTGAATTTTTCTATCATTCACCCATTTCCTCTTGGTTTCTTCTGGGTAGTAATCAACCTACCTCTGTCAATAGATCTTTCATGGCCTTCTGAGGCCCAAATGCTGCAACATAAGCTCTGTCACTGCATCTTCCCATCCCATTCAAGCCCATGATGCAACCTTGGATCCGATACCACACTATAACGTCCCCAACCCTCTGACCGAGCAGGAGGATGCTACTAAACACCAACATATGGGCATCTAGCCCCATGAACATATACATACATGTAAAATCTAAAATAAATGCTTAAATACATAAACATACTAAGATTCATAATCATACATATATTTAGTGGAATCAAAACAGTATTCATTCAGATCCGTGTTCATCATTCAATATGTCTCACATCATAATTCATTAACAGTAAATAGGCTTGCAAAACATATTAGTCAAGAATACTTATCTTATGAGAATTGTCCCGAAACTAGCTACGTCGCTGCAACATTCCACCCAACCATAGGCCCGCGTGCTCTTAACCTCTCAGCAATGCTGTCACCCCTGAGCCGAGCATGATTCCCCAAGGAATAAGGAACTAGCTAGCTTACACATAGCCAAGGATAACAACACACAAGGATACATAGTTGGGTTTATCATGTGAACAACAGATCATCCAAGCCAACCAAGTTGGGTTTATTAGGCCATCCAAGAGCTAGGAAAGGATAAATGCTAAGCTGGTGAGCTCATTCAAGAGCTACGAACACCTACACCAGAACCAGCCTGACTTCTAGGACACCCACACACACCCTACACAAGGAAATCAACCCTTTCTCTGCAACGCGGTCCCTCAGTCCCTAATCTCCCTTCCAATGCTATTCAAGGGTTGTGGAGAAGAAAGACAGCCACTAGCTCTGTCTGTGTGGTTCCCAAACCACCAGGTTTATCAAGCACATCAGGCCCTCATTCACCACTCCAATGCAGTCCGAGGACAAAACCACTGCATGCATGCAGCAACCCAACTATTAAAGCTTGAACAAGGAAAGAAAAACTCCCTGGATCGTTCTTGGCCCTATTGTGGCCAAAACGATTCCACAGCAACCTACAACATCCCAAATCACAAGGGAAACCACAGCCGACCAAAAATGTAGGTACTCACAGCAATCTACAGTCGATACCACCATAAAAAAATGGAAAACACAGTCAATCCAGACGTGGAGGAGACTACAGCCAGGGATCAATGAGGAAAACACATCCAATCCAGACGTGGAGGAGACTACAACCAGGTATCAATGAGGAAAACAAAACCACGATCTCCGAAGGAGGGACGGGACAATACACAGTCCAATCATACCAAGGGAAAATCAATTCTCTGTGTGAATGGAAGGAAGAAGAACTCACATACTAGCAATCCCAAAGAAAAAGGAGAACCAGCCCATACACGAGGATCATGAATCCTTTTATCTCAACCCGCGTGAGGAAAATGAACCATCCCCGCTGGAGAGAGTGCAGTCATGGAGAGAATGAGATCATGGGCGTAGTGGTTTTCCTGCCAGCATGAGGGTCATCCTGGCGGAGTGTGTGTGTGGGAAAGGCATGGCAGTCCTGCCACACCCCACCGCCAGCATTAACTGCCTCAACCAACAGCAGAACATTTAAGATGGCAGTTGGATGATACAAGGGGAGGTGAGCAAATTAAGCAAGGTGGAGACACATGGATTTTCCCCCATGGGCTCAAGGTTTAACATTTCCCCTCCTTATCCTTAGGAAATCATGCTCTTTTCAATATGGTTGCAGTGAACATGGCTGGTTGTGGTTATTTAATTAAAATGCATAGTTACATGACGCCATGATAAATATGTATGCATCATATCCCGATATACCAACGGTAATAGTTCCAATCACCGAAACATAACCAAATCGATGGTGGGGGCTTTTACCTTTATCTCTGCACCATGATTATTTACAATATATAAATATCATCTATATTTAATGCGTCAAGGTCAAAACCGGGTTGTTACATGGTGTTATTCTCTTTAGGACGTTTTTTTGGAGGATATTCTTGACGTTATATGGGGTGCTTTTGCGGACACTCATTGGGACATTAATTGGGATGATAATTGGGATTCCAATTGGGACGCTAATTGGGATGTTAATTGGGATGCTAATTATCATCCAAAATAGAGCCAACTTTTAAAAAGGGATGATAATTAGGATGCTAATTGGGACGCTAATTGGGATTCTAATTGGGATGCTAATTGGGACGCTAATCTGGACGTTAATTGGGATGCTAATTAGCATCCAAAATAGCACTAACTTTTAAAAAGAGATGCTAATTAGGATGCTAATTGAAACGCTAATTGGGATTCTAATGGGGCTTGTAATTGGGACACTAATTGGGACGTTAATTGGGATGCTAATTAGCGTCCAAAATAGCGCCAACTTTTAAAAAGGGACACTAATTGGGATGCTAATTGAGATGCTAATTAGCGTCCAAAATAGCGCCAACTTTTAAAAAGGGATGCAAATAACGCCATCCCGTGGAAAAGCGTCCACTTTGTCCAAAAAATGATGAAAAATACACTAAATGTGATAGTGGGTGCTAAAAAGGAAGCTAAAAGAGACGCTAATCACATGGTTTTGTTGTAGTGCACTAAACTCAAGCACATAATAGATTCACCTAACTCACATACACAAGTGACACACCAAGCTCATGCACATAATAGATGCCCCAATTCTATTGCAATTTGAATTTCACTAGATTAGTGCCAATTCTATTGCAATTTGAACTTCACTAGATTAGTGCCAATTCTATTGCAATTTGAATTTCACTATATTAGTGCATATTCTATTTCAATAATTTTACAAAAAAAAGTTAGATATTGATGATGAAGATAAAAGATTGCAAATACTAGTTTTCTATGCTTATAACATTTAAGACTACTTACTTAGATCGAAGATTTGATTGTTGATCTTATAAAAGATTGTTGCGAATAAAGATGGGAAAAGAAAAACTCAAAGGAGTGGTTTCTCTACGTATGAATTAGATAATTTCAAAATCATAAAAATTCCAAAATGTAAGGATATGCTACACCCTTGGAGAGCAGTGGAAGTCCTAAAGAATCCATATTTGATCAATGATAGATGTTACTAAAGGAGAGATTATCAGTTGGCCGAATAATTTGATCCCCAGTCAAATAAGTTTCCTCTACTGCAAATATATGTATTAATTCTTGCACATGATCTATGAACTAGGAATCAAAATCATCAAAGAATAATTAACAAATACTCATGAATTGGTGTTAATCGGAACCGGAATTGGTTTCCTCTCTGTATATTTAATAAATAATGAAGGGTTACAATACCAATGCTAAGCAATATCTTAACTCCATGAAGAATTCGAATACCTAAGGAGACAATTCGAATTCAGTGAGTGAGTCTAGCTTAACTGACTCTTAGCCATTCAATCACACTCAGTTAACCACTTGACCAAAACCCTAATTGACTCACCAAACCCTAACTGAAGTCGGAGTGCAATAAATGACTGAATCTCAACTGAAGGAGATCAAACACATGTCATAGCAAGCCAACCATCAAGTGCTAGTGCTCCATGACTCCAATGAACCCCAATGAGGTTAACTGAAGCTGAACTGACCATCAGAAGTTGGTGGAGGCACCTTTTTGACTCCAGATCATTAAATAATAATAAATAATCATTAAATAATATATTTAATGACTGGAGGCACCTTAACTGACTGGTTGAACTGATTGTAACCACCAGTTAGCAATTAGGTGCATTAATGTCACTCAGATCACCCCCGGAGTGCTCCAGTTAGACTCCTTGACTGTAGGTAGGCGTGGGTGTGACTGGATGATGGCAATTAATGCTCCACTGATGTCAATTAATGTCAATTATACTTAGGATAGTGGTTTAACTAGGCCAATTTGACCGAAAGAGTGTGTATGATGGTAAATGTCTCCAACACCCCCCCTTAATCTATACTCAGGAAGAGTTAGAAAACATAGATGCATAAAATTCTAGGGCCCTGGCAACTAAGGCCATAGGTCACCCTATACAATGATGAAACTGAGACAATGTTCAAAACAAACTAAGTGAGGAAAAGAGGGAAAACCTAGTGGGAAAAAACCCCCCTCAAGCTGAACACTCAAAGTAGTCTGGATCACCCTGATGAACTCACCCCCAACAGTGAACGGAGGTAAGTGAACTTCGTTTCTGAAAATCTCTTGCTGAAGATGTCTGCAATCTGCTCATCAGTCGGGCAGTATTGCAGAATGATGGTCTTGTCATGCACTAGCTCCCTGATGTAGTGCATGTGAATCTCTACATGCTTGGTCCTCTGCCTGGTAAATGGATCCATGGATATCTTAATAGCACTCTGGTTGTCACAAAAGAGGACAGTGGACAAAGTACTACCAAGATCAAACTCTGAAAGAATGCCTTGCAACCAAACTGCTTGGATGCAAGCATTCACCGCTCCTCGATACTCAGCCTCTGCTGGAGATAGTGCTATGGAAGCCTGCTTTTTGCTTAACCAGAAAATAGAGCCACCACCAAACATGAATACATATCCGAAAGTTGACTTCCAATCAATAGAATCACCCACCCAATAGGAATCTGTGTATCCAACCAGCTCTACCTCGGAGTCTGCAGCATAGTGAATGTCGTAGGTCCTGGTTCCCTGAATGTACTGGAGGATCCTCTTGGCTGCCTTCCAATGAAGATCATGAGTCTGCTGCATGTATCTTGATATAGCATTCACGGCATAACAAATATCAGGCCTAGACTGTGTCAAGTACAACAAGCTACCAATCAGTTGTTGATAGATAGTGCAGTCCATGGGAGGTGTGATTTTTCCTTCTTCAAGGATGATCCCTGAAAGGAAAGGGAATGGTGCATGCCTACATTCAGCCATTTTAAACTTGACTAATAGGTATGAAATGTATTTGGACTAAGTGACCATAATCCCATCAGAATTTTTCTCGATTTTGAGCCCCAAAAATTGTTTTACAAGCCCCAAATCACTCATTTCAAAGGCATTGTGGAGAGCAGTTTTAATGGCTGAAATGGAGGAAATTATGCTACCTGTGATCAGTAATTCATCAACATATAAAACAATGATAATTATATTAATATCATGCTGCTTTAAATACACATTTGGATCTGATCTACATCTCTGCAATTTTTGCGAGAGAAGGAAGGCATCCATCTTGGAATACCACTCTCTTGGGGCATGTTTTAACCTGTATAGTGACTTCTTTAGCTTGCAAACCAAAGATGGATCAGTGATGTAGCCCTCAGGCTGATTCATGTATATCTCCTCATGAAGATCTCCATGCAGAAAGGCTGACTTAACATCCATGTGATGCACCTCCCAGTGCTTGGATGCAGAAATAGCCAAAACAAGACAGATGGAGTCCATTTTTGCAACCGGTGCAAAGGTCTCATGGTAGTCCACTCCTTGGACCTGAGAGAAAAATTTTGCTACCAGCCTTTCCTTATATTTGTAGGTTCTTCCATTAGCATCAAACTTTTTCCGAAACACCCACTTGCATTGAACCAATTTCCTTCCCGGAGGAAGAGAAACTAGCACCCAAGTAGTGTTTTTCTGAAGAGAATTCATCTCTTCATCCATGGCAAATTGCCATCTCGGATCATTCCAAGCATGGTAGTAGGATTTTGGATCTAAAAAAATCATCAAATAGCAAGTTTTAGACAGCAAATTATCAAAACAAGAGAGCGCAATACCTGCTCTTTGGAAATCAGATCAGGTTCTCCTTTGATCATCCGGATTTCCAATGTTGTCTCCTGCATAGGAGAGTGTCTTTTGGGCCCATGTAGGAAGATTATTTTGCACTTCATGTTCTGATTCAGTATCTGATGATTGCTGCACACTAATATCAGAAATTAGAGGATCCAAATCAGGGTCATCACCCCCAATTTCATCATCCAAATATTCAGTGGAATAGGAAGGAAATTCAGCAGTTTTCTCCTTCACTAGTTCCACCTCCTGAAGAGGCTCATCGAACTTGACACTTCTCTCGATGATGATCCATTTGGTCTTGATATCCAGTAACTTGAATCCTTTAGATTCATCAGGATACCCAATAAATAGACATTCTATGCTCTGCAGTTGCAAAGCCCTTCTTTTATCAAGCGGAATCCGGGCCCATGCAATGGACCCAAACACCCATAGGTTCGACACATCTGGCTTGTGCCCGAAGTATGCTTCGAAAGGAGTATTTCCTTTCATTGATGAATGTGGCACCCTATTCTGAATGTATGTTGTAGAATTCATGGCTTCAGCCCACAAATTTGCAGCAAGCTTCTTTGACTCCAACATACAGGTGGTCATCTCTTTGAGAGACCGATTCTTCCTTTCCGCTACTCCGTTCTGCTGGGGAGTGTAGGGAATTGAATGTTGGACCTGAATACCACTTTGGGAGAAAATGTACATCAAATAATTACTGACATACTCCCCTCCATTATCAGATCTCAATATCTTGATCTTAATCCCAGAGGCATTTTCGATCAAGGCCTTCAATTCAGAAAAATTTTCACATACTTCTGATTTCTTTTTGAGAAAGAAAACCCATGTATACCTTGAAAAATCATCAATAAAAGTAAGGAGGTACCTTGATCCATTCATGGATGTGACAGGCATTGGACTGTTGATATCAGAATGTATCATCTCCAATATGCTTGTAGCTCGGTTTTCCTTCCCTCGATCGAACTTGTGCTCAGGGTGTTTTCCAATCACACAACCCTTGCAGACTCCCGTGGTTGCCTTGATGACCGAGAGGCCTTCAACCATGGAGTTTTTCTGTAATTTCTGCAAATATTTGAAATTAAGATGGCCAAAACTCTCATGCCATAACCTACTAACCTCATTTCCATGAGTTAGCAGAGCGGTGGGCTTTGCATCTGCAACAAAGTGAGAGAACTCATAGGCTTTTGCATGATGATTTGCAAGGCCTTTTGCAATGAGTTTCCCGGATGCAATTTCTGTTATCTCAACATCATTTGGGTTGAAAGAGACTCTCTTAGGCATTCCTGTATGTGTCATCTGATAGACACTAAGGATATTTGCTGCTAGAGACGATACATACAAAACTTTAGAAAAAAAACCATTTTCTAGATCTACAGTATCTTGTCCTTCGGAAATGATGGTGGAGTCATCTTCCATGTGGATGGGGATGGATTTGCTGGTCTCCAAGGATGAAGAGGAGTCTTTTTCAACCTTCATTTGATTTGAAGCTCCACTATCAATCAGCAGTGCTTTGGACTTCGAAGTACTTGCCATGAGGGCATGACCTTTCTCATGTTGTGGTTCCCGATCTTGGTGATCTCTCCTCCGAAAGATCTCCAGAATATTGATGTGATTCCTCTCAAGGAGAGAGGTTGCTTCATCAAGGTTTTTATTCATGCAGGCATGTTCAGGGTGAAAACCCTTCCCGTAGTAAGAACACCTGACTTTTTCTTTACCATTGTGCCATTTTCCTTTGTTCTTCCTTGAGCCGGAAGATTCATCATGCTGCTGATTTTCAACTCTAGGCTTGGGAGCATCAAATTTAGTTTTCTGGTTTTCCTATTTCTTTCCTTTACCCTTCAGATCTTTGGGCCCCGAGACATGGAGGGCTTGATCACAGGAATATCGGATGATCCCCATCTGGACAAGCTTGTCATGTTCATTAGTTAGGGACTCAATGAAGGCATTGAGTGTAGGCATCTTCCATCAGGGGATTGTGAGCTTCCCCGCACAAAATGTAGAAACAAAAACTGAATAATCAGCCCCGAGTTTAGAGAGGATGGCTAGGATGAGTTGATCATCATCCTTCTCCACTTTGCATTGCTTCAAGAGGAAAACAATATGCTTGAACTTTGTAAAGAAATCATTCAGAGTCTCGAAATTGGAAGGTTGGAGAGACATGGGATTCATTCATTCGAGGAATGTGTGCCAAAAGGAAGTGATTACTTTTAGTAGACTGTGGGAAGAAGCTCGACTCATAAGAAGAGAAGAGAAGATGGGAGATCAAGCTCTCACCATCCAAAGAAGATGCCTCAGGCAATGAGGAATATGAAGAACTCAACTCTTGAAGAACCTCTTATCCATCTTAGCTTTTGGATAAGAAACGATGCTATTATGAATGAAGAAGACGATGAAGCTGAAGGCTCAAGAAGGAGTCTACCCACGAAACAAATAAAGATAAGTATTCAATTTTCATTTCATGATATTTTTTTGTTATGCATTTGTTTATATTCAGTTGATGTATTATGCATGATAGGATGTTTGCATTAACAACATTATACTACTAATATGCATGTGATGGGTAAGTAGCTCATGGTGCTATACAAACTCTCCATTGCTACTTATATAGAATGAAACCTCTTTGCTGACATATTGGATTAGTGCACAATCTCAATGCTGTCCTGGTAGAGATGGAAGGCATCTAGAAAAGTTTCGTGAGATATGGATGAATGTTGTATTGACTAAAGTAGTTGTATGATCATATTTTTATGCATAAGAATTTGCCAGTATGAATATTCCTTATGAAATGTTTCTAACCATACAAATGCATTTGACTTGTAGGGAAGATCGCATACATAATCGCCTACAAGCAAAGAAGGATGACAATTGTTTCGAAGAACAAGTGACGACAGTTCAAGATGAATATGACGAATACAACGACATCATTGATGCAGAACCTTCAAGCTATGAATAATTCCAGTTCAAGAAGAATGATGTCTAGGATGCAGTATCAATACATGAAGGGAAGTTCGTAGTTCCATCATGCAGTAGATGGAAACATCCTGGGATACAAAGCAAGATTCGTAGCATAAGGCTTCTCACGAAAAGAAGGCCTAGACTACGAAGAGACATTTGCAGCCAGTAAGAATTGAAACACATACATGAGGATCTTGATGAAGATCTGAACCTTTGCTACAAGGTTGATAGAGGATGACAAGCTCACAGATGAGTGCGAAATGAAATTTTGAAAAAAGTTCAAGATAGAGGATCTTGGTATCTAGTGATCCTAGATGGATACATAGAAGATTAGTAGCATAGGAAGCTACTTGTCACTCCGGTACAGAATGTTTCAGTGCATAGAGCATGGATGACAAAGGGAGTATGATGCTTCAGAGGGAGTGACTGCAGAAGATCCTGTGTTTCGACATGGTACGACAGGATGGACAGATTACTGATGACTCTAGGCTTTACTGAGAGTAAAGTGGATTCCAACCTTTGCTTCAAGGTTGAAGGCGGAAGACCAGTGATGCTCCTGTTATGTGTCAATGCACTATTTTTCTAAGTATGGAGGTGTGGCAGAGTATAGGTGGAATCTTCCTTGGACAAGGGAAGTATGCAGTAGAGATCCTGAAGAGGTTTGGGATGATGGACTGCAAGGCTATGGCCACACCTATGGCATCGAACCTGAAGCTATTGAGCGATGCTTCATCAGAGTCGGTTGATGCTATGATGTATCGTCAGATGATTGGGTCATTGATGTACCTGACGAACACAAGACCAAACATTTGCTTTGCTGTGAACACCTTGAGCCAATTTTTGACAGATCCGAGAAATGTTCACTTGATTGTTGCAAAGCATATTCTGAGGTACCTGAGGGGTACAGTTGATTATGGGATCAAGTACGATGCGAATCAAAAGATTAACCTGGAGGGTTATGTTGATTCAGATTGGGCAGGCAGTGACATCGATAGGAAGAGCACTTCAGGGTGTTGCTTCATTATGGGATCAGGTGTGATCTCTTGGTTTAGTAGGAAGCAATCTTGTGTGGCACTAAGTACAGCTGAAGCAGAGTATGTCGCAGCTTGTTCAGCTAGTTGTGAGGCAGTATGGCTGGGAAAGCTACTATCTGATTTATTTAATCTCTACATGGATGCTACTTGTATACATTATGACAACCAAAGTTGCATGAAGTTGTCAGAGAATCCAGTGTTCCATGACAAGTCGAAGCATATCGAGATCAAGTATCACTATATCAGGGATATGGTGCAAAGGGGAGGAGTGAAGCTCCAGTATGTTGTGACGGAGGAACAGATAGCTGATGTGTTGACGAAGCCATTAGCCAGAGTGAAGTTCAAGTACTTCAGGGAGAAGCTTGGTGTTCTCCAGATCGAGGTTTCCTCCAAGGGAAAGTGATGAGTCCCATAGCCATTCTGATGAGTAGCTCAGATATAAGGGCTGATCCATCTGTCATGGTGAGAGGATATGGTTCCTTCCATGTTAGATATGAGTGCTGAGATCCATAGCCATTCTGACGAGTAGGTCAAATATAAGGGCTGAGCCATTCTGTCATGGTGAGAGGATTTGGTTCCTTCCATGTCAAATATGAATGCTGATTTCCATTCCGGGAATGGAGGTACCTTATCAGTTACCAGGAACACTCAGTCTGGGACTGAGAGAGCCATTCTGACGAGTAGGTCAGATATAAGGGCTAAACCATTTTTTCATGACTAAAGGATTAGGTTCCTCCCATGTCAGATGTGAGTGTTGGCCATTCTATCGAGTAGGACAGATGTAAGGGCAACTGCCACTCTCCGGGAGAGTGGAGGCACATGTTCCGTTACCAGGTAGCTCAGTCTAGGACTGGGGGCCATTCTGGCGATGGTGTAGGATTTGGTTCCTACCAGGTCAAATGTGGGTGCATGCCTTTCTGACGAGGGTGTAGGATTTGGTTCCTACCAGGTCAAATGTAAGTGCGGAGCCCTTCCATCATTGTGAGCAGGATGTGTTCTCACCTGGATGGATGTAAGTGTAGAGCCCTTCCATCATTGTGAGCAAGATGTGTTCCCACCTAGATGGATGTAAGTGCAGAGCCCTTCCATCATTGTGAGCGGGATGTGTCCCTGTCTGGATGGATGTAAGTGCAGAGCTCTTCCATCATTGTGAGCAGGATGTGTTCCAGCCTGGATGGAAGTGTGGAACTCTTCCATCATTGTGAGCAGGAAGTGTTCCCGCCTGGATGGATGTGAGTGGTGTACCTTTCTGACGAGTAGGTCAGATATAAGTGCTGAAGAAGACCTACATGGAGGCTAGGCCTACAACCAGCATGAAAAAGGGCTGGCTCTGTAGAACTTCCTGTCACGAGAAGAATCATGAGATAGCACATATGATGATGACCAGCAGTGATGATCCGGATCAAGCTATGATCCAGATCCAGTTATGATGACTCCGAGAGATCCAGATCGAGTGATGATCCAGATCCGGCAGTGATGATCCAGATCGAGTGATGATCCATATCTAGTAGTGATGATCCAGATCCAGTGATGTTCCAGATCCAGTGATGATGATCCAGATCGAGTGATGATTTAGATCCAATGGTGATGATCTAGATAGAGTGATGATCCAGATCGAGTGATGATGATTTAGATCCAATGGTGATGATCTAGATAGAGTGATGATCCAGATCCAGTGATGATGATCCAGATCAAGTGATGATCTAGATCCAGTGATGATGATCCAGATCGAGTGATGATCCAGATCCAGTGATGATGATCCAAATCGAGTGATGATCTAGATCCAGTGATGATGATTCAGATCGAGTGATGATCTAGATTCAGTGATGATTATCCAGATCGATTGATGATCCAGATCTAGATGAATATGACTTGAAGATGAAGATGACGAGAAATCAATGATGATCCAGATGACACAGAGAAGAAGACTTGTGCTGATAAATTATGTCAAGAGAATACCTTCCTAGTTAAGAGGAAGTGTTGATGTAATTGTAACTTCGGAATGTATTCATCTGTATTTCTTATGTATTGGAACCCAATGTTTATTTCGGGGTGTATTGTAATGTATTTGAGTCATGTCATACCCCGATGTTTGTTCCAGGAAATTTCTATAATGACAAATTCTTGTCAATTCATTGTGGGTAACCCTCCTATTGGTCAAGGGTTAAAGTCCCCACAGTTGTGGGGCCCTTGGGTTATTAAACTATCCTAGAGAATTCGACCCTAGGTGAGTCATTGTAAGTCAGGGCAATAGTCCCCACCATTGTGTTACCCTCCTATTGGTCAGAGGAGGTAAATTCCCCACAACTGGTGGAGCACTAGGGTTATTAGACACTCCTAGAGATGTCGGCTCTAGTAAGTAATTGTTAAGTGAGGCCGACATGTTGGAGTGGGTTCCAAGTGAACGAAAGAATATAAATAGAGAGTGAGTCTCTCTATTTACAACACACACACTCATTCATTGGGGCGCATGAGTGAGAGAGGAGAAGCTCTCTCAGTGTGAGAGAGAGATACTACTGCTATCGGGAGATCATCTTTATGTTTTTGGGTTTTACCTTTGGTGTTGATTCTATCTCTGAGGAAGTTGTGGGGTTTTCACCTTTATGGTTTCCTTGAGGAAAATTCTTTGTGTCTCTTGTCTCTTGTGTTGTGCTTGTGTTTTATTGCTGTGCATGTTATTCTCTCAATTAAAGATCCTAAGATCATAATGGTAGCTTGAATGATAAAAATCTAACATATAACACAAGATCAAAAGCAGCATTAATGGGGGGGGAGGATTTAGCATCAAAGGGAGGGTTGGCCCGAGATTCGATGCCAAAGATAATTCTTGGTACGAAATCACAAATTTCTAAAGCCAAAACCCTAGCTGAATTGGAGGTAAAAGTTTGGAAGTAATTAGCAATACAAAGGGCCCTTAGAGAAGGGATAGCCCAGTCCAGGGTTTCCTGTTGCTCTTCTTGTCCTTCAACACAATAGGGTTATGGAGCTCCCCCAAACTAAAATATCTCAAAAGGATGATCACAAGTTTAAAATCCTCGGTCATCCTATTACACAAAATGATGATGGAAGGAGCCATAGCAATAGAGGTCCTAGAACCTTGGATTAAAGATTGGTCCTTATCTTACATAAGTTATGATGGTCACTCAGGGGGACTCTTAACTGCCTCGAGCCTAGAATTAATGGAAATCAAGATCGAAAGGTATGGGACTGTGTTAAAAATAGTGTTGGAAGACAAAAGTTCTGGGGAAACTTTCTCTTTTTATAATGTATAAGGACCATATCATAACAAAAGAAACTTCTGGGAGTATTTCTTCTCTTCTGGGTTACTAGAACCCAAAAATATGATTTTTGGAGGTGATATGAATCTATCCTTATTAGAAATGGAACTATGGGGCTCTTTAGTGACAATGGATAGTCTAAGCAATTTCTTCATGGCCCTTTTTGAATCCAAAGGATTGGTAGATTTTCATCCTTTAAAAGTAGAACCGACCTAGAGAAACAACAAAAATGAGGAGCACGCAATCTCCAAAAGTCTAGATAGATTCTTGGTATCAAAAAACTTGATGTCTGGACCACTCACAGTTTAAACTTGGGTGTAGGTTGGAGGGTTATCATATCATCGCCTAATACTTCTATTATTGGAAAAATAAGAACCTAAACTTGCTCCTCCTTTTAATTTCAACCCTTCTTGGCTCAAAGAAGACTAGTATCGAAAACTAGTGATGGACATCTGGTCTCCTTTAGATGACAATTCCTCTTACTTTTGTATGAAACAATTTTCAGATAATATTTTAAGGACAAAAAAGGAGTCAAAGAAATGGAAAAGGTTTACAACGCTAGACAACAAGGGTAGCTAAAAGAAGTAGATGCTAAATTGAAGGAAATTTACAATCTCAACAGCTCCGGAACGTTCTCAGAGCAAGAATTGCAGGCTATAAGAGAATGTGAATTAAAGCGGGAATATTTACTGACAAAAGAAGAACATTTGTGGAGATTAAAAAGAAGGTCCATTTGGATTAAAAAAGGCGATAACAATACCAAATTCTTTCACAGGTTCACATCACATAGAAGAAATGTAAACATAATTTTGGCAATGAAGGATGCAAGTGGAAACATGGTAAAATCGTTCAAGGAAAAGCCAGAGGCTGGGAAGAGTTATTTTAAAAACCTTTTCACAAGACCGGAAGGAAGCCCAATACATGAGATATTAAGGGTCTTAATATTTTTTTGCGAACTTGGTAAATGATGATATGAATAAGAACCTAGAAGAGGAGGTAACGAAAGAGGAACTGGAAAAGATAGTTCACTCTTTTCAAAAAGGTAAGAGCCCAGGCCCTGATGGATTCACAATTGAATTTTATCAAGGCTTTTATGAATTACTAAAACATGATCTGTTGAAGGTATTAAGGGAATCTCAAATATCAAAGAATGTTCTAGGAGCGCTTAATACTACTTTTCTATCCCACATCCCTAAAAAACAAAAGTGTTCTTCATTTGAGGACTTCAGACCAAT
>LPNX011094089.1:108775-184846 GCA_001517045.1 Pseudotsuga menziesii
GTTTATTATTATTATTTTTAAAGTGATTTTATTAATTTTGAATATAAAAAAAAAACTATATGTTTTTAGTTAAATTTGTTTATTATTATTTTTTTAAAGTGATTTTATTAATTTTGAATATATTTTTTGTATAGTATTTTCAAAATGTTTACAATTTTAATTTCACAGAAAAAAGGGGTTGCTACTCGTAGCATTTTTTTCTATTTCAGGGTTGAGTTTAGCATTTTTTGTTGCAACGATGCAAACAATTAAGGTCACAAATTTTAAAAAATTGTAATTTCAGGCTAAAAAAATGGAGTTGCCATGATAGCACAAATTTTTAGTTTGGTTTTTTTTTAAGGTTTTGATTATTGTTACATCAGTTGTTAAGGCCAATGTTTCAAACAATATGTAATTTTAGCACCCCCAAAAAAGGGTGTGCTACAACTAGAACTCCTTTTCAAGTTAGATGTAGATTTATGGTTTTGATTGCAATAGAATTGACCAAGCAATGTTTGAGGTTTCAAAAGAATTGTAATTATAACCCTAAAAAAAAAATGCTACCATTAGCAACACTTTTCGATTTGAGGGTTGTTTTTGGTGTTTTGACGGAAAAATGTGAGTTTTATTAATAGAGTTCTCATTTTGAGTATAAAGTTCTCATCAAGTTGTATAATGTGTTCTATGTATATATGGCATTCAAATAAATGAATTTCAAAGTTAATTTGTATCTCGAAGGGTGTCATACCTCTAAATTGACTACTTGTCAAATGTGCCTCTACCATTGTTGCAAGTTGTTGAAGGATCTAGGAAAAAATATTTATCATCTCATTCCTCTATCATGCAAGGGATACTTTGTGCAACATCTTGATAGGATCTCATACTCTATTGTCTTTAGTTATTCCTACCATGGAAGGCCACTTAGGATGAAGAGGGATGACTTCACTAGGCTCAGTTAGTTTGAGGCTCAACTCCCTATGCCTTGAACTCATTTGTGACATGCATGGAAACACGATAAAGAGAAATTGCTACGAGATCATGTGGATAATGAAACAAAGATAACAATACAAGAAAAATAGCATAGCGTTATTATAGAGAGCTCAATAATACAATGAAACCCAATCTCTATTAACAAATGAAATAGAAAAACAATATAATAAGCAAAGCAATACAAACTAGTTAGAATGGCGGTAGCTTATCTTTTGATATGGATGTGTTGGCTTACGCTCATTTACAAAGAAGACAATTACAAGAGGCTAAAACTACTTTTTAACATGAATTTTGAAGCCTTGAGATCCAAAACCCTAACCCTATGGGATGAGATGGGAAAAGGAATGTGGGCCATGAGGAACCTAGTTTATATGTCAACTTCCCAAGACAGTAAATTTTGTGTACAATCTCTATAAATTTTGTGTACAATCTCTATTTGGGGCATTTCTTGGATCATTACAAATATTATTTCAAGCTCCATTTGTTTGTTATGCCTCACAATCAAATATTGGGAGGCCATGTCAACTACTAAAAAAGCATGTGAAGTGCCTAAAAAACACACAAGAGGTTTAGGTCTTGTAAAATTATTGTAGAACTACTAAGGTGTAGGACCATTTATGAGGTGGGTATCTATTTGGATCATTCGACAAGTACTCCTTGGTCTAGTGCTTCCCCTCCTCACTTTATCTTCCCCTTATAAAAAATTATCCTTGTTTCAAATTACCACCACAATTTATCCCTGGTCTCATTAGGAATGTCTTACGAATATAAATTAAGGGCCTTCCACCTACTTATGTTCTATGCTTGTGAATTATCCCTTTAACCATCATCACATTATTGGTGAACATAAATCCAACTATCTTCTTTAAGATATTATTTTACTACTAGCCTATCCTCAATATTCTTAAGGGGCTCAAATTGCTTTGGGGTATCTTTCTAGAAAAACATTGAAAGGGCGTCCTTAACTTTCGTAAAATATAGTTCTTGGGCGAATTGGAATCCTTAGGAAGCAATGTTAAAAATAAAGATCCTTTACGGGGTTATCCATTCTCATTAAATCCTTCCATTCATAATCAATGGCACATTTATCTTCCATTTTTGGTCCCAAATAGTATTTATCGCATTCACCCATTGACAAATGATCTTACAATTCGAGGCTTTACACATAAGAACTCGCCTAGATTTGAGGAAACAAACATATTGCTAATCAAATAGATATCATTTTCTCCCTCGGGTGGCTTCAGCCCATAGAAAATCACTTTGTAATCTCTTAATTTCCTCGATAATCATTATATGCATAACTACAATGAACAAACCTAAACAAGAATATAATGGAGCATTGTTTTTGTTAACATTGTATGTCCTATAAGGGAGAGAAACTTAAAGGTGTACCTGTCAATTTTGCTCCAATTTTGTTGATTATTTCCTCCCAAGATACACTATTGCCTGAGTTTTTTTATAAAGGGTACCCCAAGGTAATTTTTGGTGAGCATGGATCTTTGGAAGTTCAATGTTGAATTTTATAGCTCCGATGGTCTTTTACAAGCTTGGTGTCCAGGCTTGTGGAAGTGACCATAAAATGACTTTCCTAGACATTAACTTTATTTTTATAAAGATAAACTGACTTTTGTTTAATTATGAGAGAAAATGAGATTAAGTTGTGAAAACGTGCAATATATCACAACCATTGATCTTGAGATTTCAAGATCTAATCATGACCATTCGTTTTGGAAGTTGAAGAGTCAAGAGTCATTTCTCATTATTAAATGCGAAAAAGGAGTTCTAGGGGGGGGGGCATTAGATGCAAGAGAAGAGAGAGTGAATTGGCTTAAGAGAAGAGAGGTGCACATCCCAAGGAAGGAGAGGCATGATTTCCAAGAATGAAGGTGGCACAAATTCCAAGGAGAAGGGTAGCATTAAATACAGGACCATACAATTGAATTTATAGGCACCTAAAATGAGGGTCGTATAGTTGGAGCGATGACATGAATTTTGAGGAAATGATTCAACATAGCTTTTGAAGTCCATACAACAGACATGAATTACCATGCACAAAATTTGAGTCATCCTACTGAGCACATATTTTGAGGAGGTCATAGATTGACTAGTTGTTGGTCTTTACAATCCGTACAAACCTTTACGGAGGCCATATAGGCCATCTTTTTTGTTGGGACAATTTTATGGAAGTGGCACGAATTCCCAGGTGCATTAATTCATGTAATAAATCTTGAAAAAAATTGTTGATAAATTCTTTGTGGGCTAAATAATAAAAATCTCTCTTGAAAGAGTTTTCCCTCCAGGGTTATTTCAGGGGTACTTTACCCAAAAATCTATGTGTTCATTTCTGTGGTGTGTTGTTAGTTAAATTATTGTGTTTCAGTTTACAAGTTGTGTTGATTTTTGTACCTAGGAAAGTGTTCCCTTGGTGATTTTTGCCTAAGTCATAAAAAGGGGGAAATTAAAGCAACCCTTGCAATTAATAACTTGATATGAGTTTTAAGTTTCACTTTAGAGAATAAAGTGAATTTTTGATAAATTTAAGTGAGGTGAGCGAAATTAATTTTGGAGAGAATTAAAAGTGCATTTAATCTTATCCATCCATCTAATTCGTTTTGGGCCCTTGTATTATACGACCATTCAACTTCCTCACTTATACGCCAAAAAGGCAAGGGAAGGCATTACAGTCTCATTCTGAATTTTTCCATGAGAGTTTGGAGAGCACAAAGGAGAAAATTTGCAAGTAGAGAGAGAAGAGCATAGAGCACAATTCCCAAGATCGTACATTAGCGCTGAATATTTTTTCGTACAACACTCATCCCGAGGTAAATTATGGGCACGAATTTCGAGGCAGTTTTTTGGGAACATAATTCGAGGCACACTGTATAATCCGTACAATTTCGTACAGTCCATACAGTGGAAACAAAAATCATGGCAGCAAATTGGCAGAAATTTTGACTAGAAAATTTCTGAATTTAGTCAATTTGTTGAGCACTATAGTTGAGCTAAGTTTATCTATGTTTTTTGTTGTACTTTCATTTTATTGCAGAAAATAAAATTCTCTCTCTAGAACAGGTTTTCCCCTAAGGTTGGGGTTTTTCCTGGGTCATTTGACCAAAAAATTCTAAGTCTGAATTTGCATGTGTGAGTGTGTTTTTATTATGGCTCATTTAAAGTTGTAAAAAATCTTCGTGTGTTTCAGTCATAAATTGTTTATGAGAAATGAATTAATTTACAGCTGAAAGTAAATTGGGTTGGGCATTAAACAATGATGAAAATGGTGGTTGAAATCGGGTTGGGGGAATGAGAAAAATTGACATGGTATCAGAGCTTTGTTAGAGAAGAACAGAATTTTACACAGTGAAAAATTTTAGACTGTCAATGAATTCTTTTGTCACTGGGAAACACCTTGTTGAGACTTGAATTTTGCATTAAAATGGCAACAAGACTTAGGTTGGAGGATAGGCTTGATGGGGTTGGGAATTATGTCCCATGGAAAGCTAGACTAGTTGTTATATTGGAGAAAAGTGAATTATGGGATGAAGTGGTTAACAATACAATAATGAATCCTATTGTTGTTCCCGCTTCCACCGATGCACAAGCACTTTATGCCTACAACAAGAAGGACATTAAGGCTAGAAGCATTATTCTAGATGTAGTTAAAGATCATGTGATCCCACACATCTCTAGTAAAACCCGTGCATATCAGATGTGGGATGCTTTGACCAGTTTGTTTCAAATCTCACATGAAAATACGAAAATTCCATTGAGAGAGAAATTGAAGAGTATCAAGATGGCCAAAGCTGAGGGAGTGATTCCCTACCTTACTAGGATCTCTCATGTGAGAAATGAGCTTGCAGCAGTGGGGGAGGTTGTTTTTGGTTCTGAGCTAGTGCAGACAGCTTTGAATGGGGTTGCAGAGCCTTGGGCTGTTTTGTGGAGGCTATAGTAGCCAGGGAGAACTTACCTTCTTTGGGCATACTTTGGAATGATTTTGTTTAGGAGGCTACCCAGAGAGGTCCTGTGCAGGGCCTCTCTTATACTAATAGGGAGGATGAGGAGAATGTGGCTTTGACTACCAAGGGAAAGAAGAAGTTCAAGAAGGGCCCCAAGAAAGGTAGGGCTAAGCAACAAGATGGATACAAGCAAGATTTGAGCACTGTAAAGTGATTTGCTTGTCAGAAGCCTGAGAACTATGCTAGACAATTCCCACAGAAGAAGAAGAATAAGAAGAAGCACCAGCAACAGACAACAGCTTCAGCTGAGGTTGAGGAGTTTACATCTGTATTCGAGAGAGAGTTTTCTCTCTGTGTTGGGCATGTTGATAGAGAGAGAGAGCATCCATCATCACCAGTGCAAACATTGATATTGAGAGGGAGTATTCTTTGTTGGTTGTCCATTCTTTCAGTGCATCCACCACCAGCATGTGGTATATTGACAGTGAAGCTTCGAGCCACATGACAGGTGCTCGAGAGATGTTCTCTGAGCTTTCAAATGCATGGATAGATGTGGAGTTCGTGTTGGGGGATGACACAATTGTCAGAGCTGTTGGGCGTGGGACCATTATATTTTAGAGAGAGTCCATGAGTCCCATGACTTTGAGGGATGTATTGTTTGTACCTAGGATGAAGAAGAACTTGATATCAGTTTCCATGATCAAGGATAGGGGTCTTGGGGTGTCTTTCCTGGATGGAAATGTGCATGTATTCCCTAAGAGTGTAGGACCATCTTCCTCTTACACCATTGGATTTAGATTTGGGAAGTTGTACAAGCTCTTGTTTCAGCCCCAACATGCTTTGACGCATAGCAGCGACAATGAGCTTTGTGAGTTATGGAATAGGAGGATGGTTCATCTGCATCATCCAACTTTGAGGATGTTGAGGTACATGGTTATAGGGTTTCCTGAGTTCAGCACTGAGCACAGTGATGTATGCAGGGGTGTGCTTTGGGAATGTACACCAAGACTGTTTTTACGAGTAGTGATAGCAGGTTAGCATGAGTACTTGATTTGATACATTTTGATTTGTGTGGTCCTATCTCATTTGTTTATCTGAGAGGTTTTGAGTATTATGTGGCATTCATCGATGACCATTCCAGGAATACCTAGATCTAGTTCTTGAGGAGCAAGAAATATGAGGAGGTCTTGCATACATTCCAAGAGTTCAAAGCTCTTATGGAGAACCAGACTGGGAGGAGGATTTGGGCACAGATCAGATAACGGGGGTGAGTATACCTCCAAGGAGTTTGATGAGTATTATAGACAAGAGGACATTCAGAGATAGTTGAAAGTACCATACACTCCTGAGCATAATGGAGTGGAAAAAAGGAAGAACCGATCTATTGTTGGAGCAATGAGAGCTATGTTACATGATCAGTCACTTCCTTTCTTTCTTTGGAAAGAAGCAGGTAGAACAATTGTATACCTTCAGAAAAGGAGTACCCATCATGCCTTGGGGAACAAGAATCCCGAGGAGTTATTCTTTGGCAAGAAGCCTGAGGTGAGTCATTTTTCGTATATTTGGTTGCCTGACTTTTTCACATGTCCCTTCTAAGAAGAGGACAAAGCTTGAGTCCACAGCAAAGAGTGGAATATTTATTGGGTATGATGAGACTTTGATGACCTTTCGCATTTATCTTCTTTCCCTAAGGAAGGTTGTTGTGAGGAGGGAAGTGAGATTTGAGGAGGAGTGAGCCTTCAGGAAGTCCAGAGAGTCAATGCAGGGAGAGAAACAGGTTCCCACACCTTAGGCAGCTTCACAGGTACCCTTAGTATAGGTGACAAGTTCAAAGGTTTCTGGGGATACTGGACAAAAGAGTACAGACACAAGATCTTTAGGTTCAATGGTTCAGCTAGCAAGTTTGTCATGGACAGGTTTTGGTTCTCAGGTCACAAGTTCACCATATAGAGGTATCGGATCACATATTTCTCTAGTTGTTAGTTCACTAGCTCCTAGTACACAGGTTTCTAGGCCTTCTACTTCTGGGAGTTCCTCATATGATGACAGACCACTTTGGGAGCAACCTTCAAGGAAGAAGAAGCCTAAATCGCTTCGGGAGACCCTAAAGGAAGCTAAGGATTTTGGAATGCCCAAGGTGCCATTGAGGGCTATAGTGATGTCAGACATGTTGGGTATGGCATTGGTTGCTAGTCTTCGTGATTCGAAGCCATCTACTTTTGAGGAGACCTCTTAGCATCATGTTTGGAGAGATGTCGTGATGGAAGAGTACCATTCCATCACGAAGAATGATGTTTGGGATATTGTTCTGAGACCTGAGGGGAAGTCAGTGGTAACTTCTCGATGGATTTACAAGGCAAAGCATGCTGCAGATGGCAATGTGGAGAAATATAAGGCCCGATTTGTGGCACGGGGGTTCTCATAGGTATAGGGAGTTGATTATGATGAGACATTTGCACCGGTTGCTCGTTATACCTCTATCAGATCATTGATTTCCATTGCTGCGAAAATGGGTTGGAAGATACATCAAATGGATGTGAAGACTGCATTTCTCAATGGAATCATACAGGAGGGGATTTATGTGGAACATCCATAGGTATCTAAGATTCATGGGAGAGATTCTCATGTGTGCAGGCTGAAGAAGGCCTTGTATGGGCTGAAACAAGCTCCTCGAGCTTGGTATTACAGGATAGGCTCTTACTTGATGTCGATGGGTTTTTAGAACAGTGAGACTGATCCAAATCTCTAATTCATCACGGTTGCAGATGATCCACTCATTATTCTGTTGTATGTAGATGATTTGTTTATCACAAGTGAGGAGAGACCTATTGCAGTTTGGAAGAGAGATCTTTCTTCAAAGTATGAGATGACAGACATTGGGTTGATGCATTTTTTGGGATTGGAGGTTTGGAAGGAGCCTAGTCATATTTTCCTGGGGCAGGGTAAGTATGCAGTGGATATTCTGAGGATATTTCAGATGGAATATTGCAGGACGATGTCTACACCTATGGTCACCAACTGGAAGAAGATTCATGCTTCTGAAGGAGAGTTGGTGGATCCTACTGTATATCGTCAGCTCATAGGTTATTTGATGTATCTGTTAGATTTTTAACATTAAGCTAGCATCATATTAGGATCTTTAACTGAGAGAATAACAAGCACATCAATCAAACACAAGAGACAATGAACACAGTGTTTTTCCTCAAAGAAACCATAAATGGAGAAAACCCCGCAACTTCCTCAGAGATAGAATCAACACCAAAAGTAAAACCCCAAAACTGTAAGATGATCTCCCAACAACAGTAACCTCTTTCTTCCTAGCCCCAGTGTCTTCTTCTTCCTCAGCTATGCGCTAAAACTGAGTGTGAGTGAGTGTGTGATAAATAGAGAGGCTAGCTCTCTATTTATACTAATTCCCAACTTGAAAAAACCCTACTAGGGCCGACGTCACTAGGTGAGTCTAACAACCCTAGTGCCCTGGAACTATGGGGACTTTAACCCTTAACCAATAGGAGGGTTACCCACAATGACTTGACATGACTTGTTTACATTATAGAACCTCCCGATAGGAACATCGGGGCATGACATGACTCAAGTACATTACAGACACATCCCATAATAAACATCGGGGTACAATACGTAAGATACATAAGTGAATACATTCTGAAGTTACAATTTCATCAACACTCCCTCTTAACTACGAAGGTTTTCTCTCAACACAATTTATCATCACAAGTCTTCTTCTCTGTATCATCTGGATCATCATCGAGTCCTCGTCATCTTCAAGTCATCTTCATCTGCAAGTCATCTTCATTTGGATCTGGATCATCACTCAATCTGGAACATCACTGGATCTGGATCATCACTATTGAATCATCATCACGGGTGCTATCTCATGATTCTTCTCATCACAGGAAGTTCTACAGAGCCAGCCCTTTTTCATGTTGGATGTAGGCCTAGCTTCCATGTAGGTCTTCCTCAGCGCTTATATCTGACCCTAAGTCAAAATGGCCCAGCCCTTACATCTGACCTACTCGTCAAAATGGCCCAACACTTATATCTGACCTACTCGTCAGAATGGCCCAGCACTTATATCTGACCTACTCATCAAAATGGCCCAGCACTTATATCTGACCTACTCGTCAGAATGGCCATGCACTCACATCTGATCATGTAAGACTACATCTTACAGTCACATCAGAATGGCCCTCAGTCCCGGACTAAGCTTTCCTGGTAACTGACCAAGTACCTCCATTCTCCCATAGAATGGCATTAGCCCTTATATCTGATCAAGTGGGAACCAATCCCTCAATCACATCAGAATGGCCATGCACTCACATCTGATCATGTAAGACTACATCTTACAGTCGTATCAGAAAGGCCCTCAGTCCTAGACCGAGTATTCCTGGTAACTGACCAAGCACCTCCATTCCAAGAATGGAAACAACCCTTATATCTGATCATGTAGGAACCAATCCTACAGTCACATTAGAATGGTTCAGCACTCATATCTGACATGGAAGGAACCAATCCTCTCACCATGACAGAATGGCTCAACCCTTACATCTGACCTGCTTGTCAGAATGGCTCACGGACTCATCACTTCCCTTTGGAGGGAACCTCGATCTGGAAAACACCAAGCTTCTCCCTGAAGTACTCAAACTTCACCCTAGCCAATGGCTTTGTCAACACATCAGCTATATGTTCATTCATCGCAACATACTGGAGCTTTACTGCTCCTTTCTGCACCATATCCCTGATATAGTGATACTTGATCTCGATATGCTTCGACTTGTCATGGAACACCGGGTTCTCCGACAACTTCACACAACTCTAGTTGTCACAATATATACAAGTAGCATCCAATTGGAGATCAAATAAATCAGACAGTAGCTTCCTGAGCCATACTGCCTCACAACTAGCTGAACAAGCTATGACATACTCTACTTCAGCTATACTCAGTGACACACAGGATTGCTTCCTGCTAAACCAAGAGATCACACCTGATCCCATACTGAAGCAACACCCTGAAGTGCTCTTCCTATCGATGGCACTTCCTGCCCAATCTGAATCAACATAACCTTCCAGGTTAATCTTTTGATTCGCCTAATACTTGATCCCATAATCAATTATACCCTTCAGGTACCTCAGAATATGCTTTGCAGCAATCAAGTGAACATGTCTCAGATCTGTCAGGAACTGGATCAAGGTGTTCACAGCAAAGCAAATATCTGGTCTCGTGTTCGTCAGGTACATCAAGGACCCAATCATCTGACGATACATCGTAGCATCAACCACTTCTGATGAAGCATCACTCAATAGCTTCAGGTTCGATTCCATAGGTGTGGTCATGGCCTTGCAGTCCATCATCCCGAATCTCTTCAGGATCTCTACCGTATATTTCCCTTTCCCTAGGCAAATCCACACCTCCATGCCTACAAAATAATGCATCATACCCAAGTCCTTCATTTTGAACTCAGCAGTAAGCTTCCTCTTCGTATCATCAATCAACTCATTCGTACCTGTTACAAACAGATCATATACATACAGTAGGAGCATCACTGGATTTCCATCTTCAACCTTCTAGTAAAGGTTGGAATTTGCTTTACTCTTGGTAAAGCCCAAACTGGATAGAAAGTTGTCAATTCTGTCGTACCATGTCTTGGGTGCCTGTTTCAAACCATACAGGGCTTTCTTCAATCTACACACATAAGACTCCCTGTCATGTGTCTCAAAACCAAGTGGCTGCTCCACATACACTTCCTCTTCCACTACATCATTCAAGAAAGCAGTCTTGACATCCATCTGGTGTATCTTCCATTTCATTACTGTAGCCAAAGCAAGTACTGATATGATGGAAGTGTATCTGGCTACAAGTGCAAAAGTCTCTTCATAATCTATTCCTTCTTTCTAGGAGAAGCCACGAGCAACAAATCTTGCCTTATATTTCTCTATGCTACCATCTATAGCATGCTTGATCTTGTAGATCCATTTGGAAGTTACCACCGACTTCTCTTCTAGTCTTGGGACAACATCCCAAACATCATTATTCATGATCGATTGATACTCTTCGATCATAGCATCCTTCCATTCTTTTCGTTCTGTCGCTTCTTCATAATTGGAAGGTTCTTTATCGATGAAATCACATAATAATGCTACATACCCGGAGCAGGATCTGGTCCTCTTTCTTTCTCTGTGATTCTCTTCTGGAGCCCCATAACTTTTTGCACCTTGGATAGCTTCTCATACCCAAGCAGGTTTCCTCTTATGAGGATTCTTCTCCTGAGGTGGATCTACAAGTTCTTGTTGTTCTTCAAATTCTCGATCTTCTTCTTGAGTTTCTTCGTTCATGGTTGTATCATGAATTATGGGTGCTTCTACTTCTTCAGGTTCTTCAGAAGGTCTCTTTCTGGATTTGTTGTAAGTTGAGTCTTCATCAAATGTCACATCCCTACTGATGTCGATCTTGTTGAATCCTCAGAAGTATATTCTGTAAGCCCTTGAGATTTCAGAGTATCCCACGAATATACCCTTCTTTCCTAAAGGATCTAATTTCGTTCTCTTCTCTTTCGGAATGTGTATGTACATTGGACAGTCGAATATTCTGATATGGCTAACTTATGGTTTCTTGCCAAAAAAGACTCCTTTAGGTGTCTTATTCTCGAGTACTCTGTGTAGAGTACGGTTCTATACATACACCGTTGTTCTGGCAGCTTCTGCCCATAAATGCATCGGAAGATCTTGATCATGAAGCATAGCTCTTGCAACTTCCATGATAGTTATGTTCTTCCTTTCTGCAATCCCATTTTGTTGTGGATTATATGGAGTGGACAACTCCCTCTTAATCCCTGATTCTTTGCATAACTCCTTGAATTAATTCGAAGTGAATTCTCTGCCATTATCTTATCAAAAGGTCTTGATCTTCTTTTTAGTGTGGTTTTCGATCAAGGCTTTGAATTCCTTGAACTTGCTGAAAACTTCATCTTTGTTCTTCATGAATTAAATCCATGTCTTCCAAGAAAAGTCATCAATGAAAGAAACATAGTATACATACTCGCTTAGTGAGCTTGATGACATTGGTCCGCATACATCGGAGTGGATGATTTCCAAGATTCCTTTTGCCTCGCTCTCGCTACTTGGAAATGTCTTATTTGTATTCTTTTCTTTTGCACATCCTTTGTAGACTCCATCATGTTTTGCTTGCATTTCTGGAAGACCTTCAACAGCTTTGCTTGCAAGTGGTAGTGCTCTGTAATGCACATGTGTAATCCTTCTATGCCAAAGTTCATTTGGCTCTACTGTGTCATGGGCCAAGGCTTGTTCTGGATGGCCCTTCAGTTTGTATAGACCTCCTTCTTGTTCCCCAATCACTACTGCATGATTAATAGTCTTTCCTTTTGGCCACATGATAATCGCATGATAACTTGGCCATCTATAAATGCAACCCTCATGCCTTTTGCATCTAATGCAGATATGGAGAGAAGGTTCTTCTTTATTCCTGGTACAAACAACACTTCCTTCATTGTCATAGACTTTCCAAAGTCTAGTTTATAGGAATATTCCCCACTAACTTTTATTGGATACTGGTAGTCATCTCCAAGTTTCACCTTGTGAGGTGATTCATGTTCTGATAGTCTCACAAAAGACTCTTTGAATCTCGTCATATGTTTGGAAGCCCCACTGTCTATAAGCTAATCATTGCTTCCATGTGTGATGTTTCCCGTGAGACCAGAAATCAAAACATATTCTTCATCACTTTCTTGCTTATTTCTCTTTGAAGAAGGTTCATCATCTTCTGCAACATGAGCATGATGTTTTCTGTGGTTTTCTCTTATTGTTTTTCTTCTTGTGAGAGCTTCTTTTGTTTCTAGGACAATCTCTAGAAAAGTGCCCTGTTTCATCACAAGTATAACATCTGAGATGAGGTTTCTTATAGGAAGAGTGCTTACCTTTAGAATGATGATGATGATGGTCCCTTTTGGGTTTCTTGGATTGAACTGTGAGAGCTTGATCTTCACTTCCCATATTTTCTTCTCGAGCTGCTATCCGAGCTTCTTCTTGTGATCATTCTTCCTAAAGTCTGTTGAACTTGACTAACTTCTTTTTGGCACAGATCCTTTGAATAAAGGAGTCCCATGATCTAGGGAGACCATTCAAGGTGGTCATTACAATCTCTGCATTTTCCACTTCTTCATCTACTGCTTCCAGTTGTTCATTGATCTGAGAGACCCTTGTAAAGAAGACTGGATGGTCTCTGCATTCTGGATCTTTACGTTCTTCAGTTGGTTTCTCAAAGTCATCTTCTGGTTTATGTTCTTCCCTTCAAACAATTTGGTTAGGGCATCAAACATAGCTTTAGGTGTCTTTAGGGAGGACACCTGTGGTATGAGGTGATCCTTGATTGAATCAGCAATAATCCTCTTTGCCATACTTCTTCTTGTGTAATCCCTTAGCCTCATCTCCCTCTGGAACTGGAACCTCCTCATTGATATAGGACTCCAACTCATTTTCTTCCAGGACCAGGGAGATCCTATACTTCCAGGCTCGAAATTTATCAGCTCCATCAAGCTTGGTGTGATGAGACATCTTAACTGATAACCTCAAATGGAAATACAAAAGATTTAGATCTTACCAGGTCAAGATGTCGGATCTGGAATTGGAGCTAAAATTCTCCAGTACGGGTTCAGTAGCAGATTAGCGTTTGGATTTTCCGGAGTTCTGTCCAACCAAATGCTTTGATCTTGATCTCTAAACTTCGATTTTGAGGAGGAGATCAATCCAGGCCTGGGCTCACTAAAAAATTCCACTTTTGTGGAAAGCCCTAATTTTCGGCAGCAGTGTCGGGTCCAAAATTGAAAAACCTCAAAATTGGATTATGCTTCGACAGAAAGATGCGCCCTAGGGAGGAGAGTTATTCCAACCTTCTTTTGCTAAAAATATGTGGAGAGAGAACCACAAAGTAGGAAGCCCTAGTTCCCATAGTTGCACAGTGTCTTCTTCTCAGGTTAGCTCTGATACCATGTTAGATTTTTAACATTAAGCTAGCATCATATTAGGATCTTTAACTGAGAGAATAACAAGCACAACAATCAAACACAAGAGACAATGAACACAGTGTTTTTCCTCGGGGAAACCATAAATGGTGAAAACTCCGCAACTTCCTCGGAGATAGAATCAGCACCAAAAGTAAAACCCCAAAACAGTAAGATGATCTCCCAACATCAATAACCTCTTTCTTCCTAGCCCCAGTGTCTTCTTCTTCCTTGGCTATGCACTACAACTGAGTGTGAGTGAGTGTGTGATAAATAGAGAGGCTAGCTCTCTATTTATACTAATTCTCAACTTGACAAAACCCTACTAGGGCCGACTTCACTAGGTGAGTCTAACAACCCTAGTGCCTCGAAACTGCGGGGACTTTAACCCTTAACCAATAGGAGGTTACACATAATGACTTGACATGAATTGTTTACATTATAGAACCTCTCGATAGGAACATCGGGGCATGACATGACTCAAGTACATTACAGACACATCCTGAAATAAACATCGGGGTACAATACATAAGATACATAAGTGAATACATTCCGAAGTTACAATTTCATCAACACTATCTGGTCAACTCTAGGCCATATTTGAGTTTTGCGGTGAACACTCTCAGTCAGTTCATGGTGGAGCTTAGGAGAGTGCAATGGGTTGCCTCAAAACATGTGTTGAGATACATTGCAGGTGCAGTACACTATGGTCTTGAATATAGGAGATTGGATGGGGTTAGGTTGAATGGCTTCACAGATTCAGATTAGGCATGCAATGTGGCAGACTGGAAGAGCAATTTTGGATGTTGTTTCAGTTTGGCCTCGGCAGCAGTGCCGTGGTTCAATTGAAAGCAAACGTTTGTTGGTTTGAGTTCTACAGAGGCTGAGTACATGGCATCCAGTCAAGCTAGTTGCGAGGCACTGTGGCTTCTCAAGTTATTGGTGGATCTATTTAATCAGGAGTTGGGGTCTACGGTGATTTACTATGACAATCAGAGTTGCATCCAGCTCTCTGAGAATCATGTATTTCAGGAAAGGTCAAAGCATGTTGAGATTAGGTACCATTTCATCTGTGATTATGTTCGGAGAGGAGTTGTGTAGTTGCAATACATTTCCATTGATGAGCACGTTGCATATATCCTGACAAGGTCTCTTTGAAGAGGCAAGTTCATTCATTTATGAGACAAGTTGGGTGTGGTGCAGAGCACCTTCCTCGGTAAGAGGGAGTGTTTATTTTTGTACCTAGGTAAGTGTTCCCCTAGTGATTTTTTCCAAATTCATAAAAGGGAAAAATTAAACTCACCCTTGCAATTAATAACTTGAGATGAGTTTTAATTTTCACTTTAGAAAATAAAGTGACTTTTTGATAAATTTAAGTGAGGTGAGTGAAATTAATTTTGGAGAGAATTAAAAGTGCATTTAATCTCATCCATCCACCTAATTCATTTTGGGCCCTTGGATTATATGACCATTCAGCTTCCTTAATTATACACCAAAAAGGAAAGGGAAGGCATTAGAGTCTCATTCTGAATTTTTCCATGAGAGTTGGAGAGCACGGAAGGAGAAAATTTGCAAGAAGAGAGAGAAGAGCAGAGGGCACGATTCCCAATATTGTACAACAACATTGAATATTTTCATGTCCAGTATGCATTCCGAGGTAAAGTCTGGGCATGAAATTTGAGGCATTTTTAATGGGCACAGAATTTGAGGCAGACCATACAGTACATACAATTCTACACCGTCCGTACAATTCTACACAATCCATATAGTGGGCATGAAAATCGAGGCATTTCGTATAGTCTGTACGGTACAACATTGGGCACAGATGTCGAGGTAGTCCGTACAGTCAGTTTGGCACGGTTTTCAAGGCAAGGAATTGGCAGAAATTTTGACTGTAAAATTTCTGAATTCAGTCAATTTGTTGAGCACTGTGGTTGAGATAAGTTTATATCTATTTTTTGTTGTAATTTCATTTTATTGCAGAAAATAATAATAATAATCTCTCTCTCTATAACATGTTTTCCCCGGAGGTTGGGGTTTTGCCTGGGTCATTTGACCAAAAATTTATGAGTCTGAATTTTCATGTGTGACTGTGCTTTTATTACTGCTCATTTAAAGTTGTAGAAATTTTACTTGTGTTTCAGTCATAAAATGTTTATGAGAAATGACTTAATTTGCAGTTGAAAGTAAATTGGGTTGGGCATTAAACAATGATGAAAATGGTGGTTGAAACCGGGGTGGGGGAATGAGAAAAATTTACAAGATGAAATTTGAAATCCATTTTAAGTTTTTTAGCATTTTATTTGAGAAGAAACTTGTTTCGTATTCAAACCATGATAGAAATTTGAGAAAAATGAACATTCAAGGATCTACAAATGTGGGTTTCAACAACTAACTTTATATTAAAGAAGAATATCTTTGACTTATATTCATTTATATCTTCCCAAATCTAGGAAGAACAAGTTAAAAGACTTAACCTCTTAGAGAGTGGCCTTTTACATAGGAAGCACCATGAACAGATTGGAGATGGAATGTAGCTCCTAACACAACCATATGTTTGGCACCATTGAGCTCATTATTCTATTTCATGTTGATATTGGTTTTTCCTAGACCTTTAGTCGCCACAGTAAAGTAGTAAGGGGATAGAGGGTCTCCTTGTCGAATACCCTTTCTAGGATTGAAAGGGGTGGATGGAACACCATTGACAAAGACCGAATATATGGCCAAGGATAAATAAATATGAGCCCATTTTATCGAACTTTCTCTTGAAACCTAAGGCTTTGAACATTTGAAGGATAAAATTCTAGATTGGCTTCGTATAGGCTTTGAACATATCTAATTTGATGCTCATGCCACTTTTCTTCTCAAATTTGAGAGAATGGGAAAGTTCCCAGGATTTGATAATACCCTACAATCTCTTATTTCCACCCTGTTAAACCAACACATTTATTAGATTACAAGGATTCTCTCTAGCCAATTCTCTTTGGCCTTATAAATACTCCTAAAGACATAGTTACACAAAGCAATGGGACTTATAAAATGTAAAGCCTTATTTTTAGTTGCTCTTTAACTATTTGACATCTTCCTATAGAATTTCTCCATTATATACCAATAACCTAGGAAGAACTCTAAGGAGAAACCATATTGACCTCAAGCATTGAACTTTGCTAATTAAAAAATTTATTTTTCATGAATACTCGTTATGTGCTCTAGTTACAAGTCGTGAAATATTATTGTTGATCGATTGTATGGTTTCCTTCCTATCTATATTAGGATTAACAAACACATCTTGGAATTAGCCTCTTATCTCACCCTCGACATTGATTCAACATAAATTTTCATTTGTGTTTTGAGTGTGGCTATCATGTTACTCTTTTTTCGTGATAGGTTAACATACAATTTGGCTTTTTTATCTCCTTTCATCCACCTAAATCAAGTTTTTTTTCTCCAACAAATCCCCTCTCTCATTCCGTATTCCTCCACAGTCTTTGAGATTAAAAAATGCTACATAGTAGGTTCATTCGTGATCCCTTAAACAATAAATTTCTCTTAGATCCTATTGATCTCTTCTTCCATTTCCCTTTTTAAGCCAAAGATATTCTTAAAGACATCAATTTTACAATATTTTATCTTAGCTTTCAAAATTTTCATATTTTATTTGAAGGATATATTTTTGACCCACACCTATTATATGTGTTTTGCACTAAGATTTTACCTTCTCTTTGAAATCTAGGTATGTAAATCACGTTTTTTCAAGCCTAAAAGCTACAATAGCCAGTTGATAGTTCAAAGTAAGTTGCAAGAGAATGGGCCTATGGCCCCATTAATATACTAGTTTTTCATGGTAGTTTCATGAAGAATTTGAATATTATATCTCCTTTTATCTACTTGATTCAATCTCTCTCTCTCTCTAAAAACTCTCTTCTCTTATTTATTGTTCTTATATCAATGTTTTGATGATTCTCTTGAATCCCAACATCCTCAAATCAATATTATCAATATAATGAATGGAGTTGAACCAACTTAAACAAAAGGTGTCAACCTTAGGAGTAATATTAATGTATGAGAAGCAAAAACAATGAGCCCTTAGGGGATAATTAAGCCAATAGTTTAAGATCGTGTATTATACAATGGGGTACTCCTCATATCTTGCAGTAAACTCACCCTTCATTCTCATAAATTGTTCTCATCTAACATTTTTCTTGTAGATGTGTATATGAGGGATTATCACATCGATTTGTAAATTCTTTGTCATTGCATGAGAATGATACAATGATTAACTCTTCCCCCACCCCTATAAAGTTAAAGTGAGTATTCATACCACATTGATGATGATGATGATGATTACTCCCACTAGGACCAACTTTGGTCTATTAGACCTATAAAATAAAGCTAATTACCTTGATTTATCAAGTTGTTTCTATAATCAAATTACTCGGAAAAGGAATTTTCAAGATCTATTTGTTTCTTAATGGTTAAGAAGTTATGGAAATTGATGTTACTACAAATGTTATGAAATTTGGATCTATTGTCTATGTAGCCATTCCAACAAAAAGTGTTTTCATTCTTTGCTTTATTTATCTCAAAAAGTTGTTGTTGATAACTCATCATTGATCATCAAAAGTGTTTAAATATACCAAAAAATGCAATAACATGTTATGGTCCAAATAACCCAAATAGCATAAGAATATAAAGAATAATTAATTCCACACCTTGATAATGATAGAAAAAATAATGGCTCCGTTCTAAGGCAGCGACCTCCTTTACACCATAAGTTTAGAAGTGACTCTTAATAATCCATAAAATTTTATCTCCTTGGTATGTATAGAGAAAAAGTGTACAAATACAAAAAATCAACCAACCAATAATGACAACAAAAATATACCAATAGCAACGTGATAGACCAATACCCAAGGGATTAACATGCTTGCCCCTTCAAACAAGTGATGTCCTTGATTCTTGATTAATTTCTAATGATTATGTATGAATAAATGATCCTTCCAAAGTTACTTCTTATGGTAGCAAGTTCTTCCAATAAATGAGGAATTCCATAGTTCCATAATTTATTATTGGCATGTTCTTCCATTTGTATTGCTCCTACAAAGAGAATATTGTTTCTCCCCATGATAATGGACCTTTTTTCCATAAATTACCCTAAAACCACACCAAATTTAATATCTACATATTCTTCGCTAACGCATATTTCTAACCCTTTTGAATCACCACAAACTAAGCTTTCAATAAAAAGTTATGATAATTTAAGTTGACGAGCCTTGTAAAGCCCTAATTTGGGGTCAGCTCTACTACAAAACCTACACCTCTTACAAATTTGCCAAATTTAATATGCCAATACTGAATTTATTGTAGGATATACTTTAATATGTCCTCTTAAGTCACCCATAGATATCGTTCAATTTGGACCTTCCAAGGGAAAGATATGGTGTAATTACTAGAACCTATTGTTTTTTGCTTATTTAAGGAGAACAAACTTGTATGGCTTGAAACTTTGCACTTGTAGCACTTGAATATGTCTTTCTAATGGCATCGATATTGCTTCAATTAGACATCTTATCTCTAGACATGGACTTTTTGGTAGAACCTATTTTTTAAGGAATATTTTTGGACTAAGAAAAAAAACCTAAATTTTACGATTTGTGTAATTCACAATTATAGTGAACCAAAAAATGAAATGGTGATTGGAGGTACTTCAATGCTTTGCAATTTCCAACCCTACAAGTGGCATTCAAAATGGACCTTACAATCTTTAGATATATCTGTTTTATTGAAATCATGTGTTTGAGCCTAGTTTAAGGACTAAACAAAAACCCTAACTTGTAGGATTTATAACTTCAAAAATATGGAAAACTAAATTATGAAAATTTTAACCAATGTACTATACTCTGTCTTCTATCACCCCATAAATTTCCATGAAAATCCAATAATCACAACAACAAAATTATAGCGAAAAATGGTAACATGTCATGTTTTGATGAACCAAACCAAGGATCATCCACTCTCATATCAAATGTTATAGTCCAAATAATCCAAATGCCATAAGAATGTAAAGAAGTAATACCACACATTGATAATGATTAAAAAATGGATTAATAACTATTCCACTTCGAGGGAAACCTCCTTTACACCTTATATTTACAAAAAGCTCTTAATGATCTATGAAACTAAATATTTTTGGTATGTATACTTAAGACAGATATATAATTAAAATTATGAACCGAACAAAAATGCCGACAATAATATAATGAAGATAGTACTGTACTGGCCTAAGGCATATGGGCTTAACATACACATGTACTCATATGGGGAGGCAGGGGGGCAGGGTGCTTTTTTCCCCGGATGGAAATTAGGAACTATCCTTCTCATGGGGACGTGGACTCGAGACAAACAATATGGCAGAGGCTCTGGTAGGGTCTCACTCTTGCCAAAGATCAGAGCATCAGAGACATAGTAGTGATTGGCGATTCTAGACTTGTTATCCAAGCTCTAAAATCTAGCAGCACCCCCCGCCCTCGAGGATTTGAAGATTTGACAATTGATAAAGAAGATCCAAAGTGTCGCCACATTCTTTCAGAATTTCGAAGCCTACCATGTTCTATGGAAATACAGCAGCCTGACTGACTTACCAGCAAATCAGCCTCTTTTTTGGGTCAGGGTATTCTCGAGCTGAATGGATAGAGGAACACTTGTTATATTCCTTAAGGCTCTAAGCCCCCACCGTCACATGTTCAAGAGATTTTGTCTGCAAGTAATGTTAGCGTGGACCTCCACGTGGTTAAAAATTGTTATCATTATGTGTCCCATCCAACCCTGTGGCATGCATAAGGTATCTGAGCCAACGTGGGGAGAAAGACATGCGCCATGAACATGGTTTAATGATCTGAAGAGATGGCATGTCCAGTCCTGTACTTTGCTCACTCCATCCCCCGTCACATTGATCCTGCATGCATTTAGCTCTGCTCTCATGGAGATCTCATGTATGTTCGCACACTCTGGCATAATGGTGCACAAGGAACCTGACTATTTACAAGGTGGTGGAAGGCTGTCGTTCCTCCACCGTTGGGTAATTTGCAAGCTTGTTTCATTCGTGGCCAAATCCCTACTCCTCTGCGCAAGCATGGACTCTCCATCTGAATCATCTGCCTCCTCTCTACCTACTATGCATGTTGAAGACGACATCAGGGACATTAAGCAGAAGCTAAAAACCATGAACCACCTCCTGCACCATATGGACACATAGGGTGGACGTTGTTTAGAGAATGTGGACCAGGACATGATGCAGCTGAGAAAGGAATTCGAACTCAGGATCTAGAAGACCGAACATGTGTTTATCCTGTTCTTGGTAGAATTGGAAGTTAAAGTAGAAAGAATGGAATTGAAAGTGGCGAGGCTAGAAGTGGAGGCTCGTCCTGGACCCTCCTCATGCCATGGAGGAAACGCTCGCTGAATCATGTATTTCTGGAATTTTGATGTCTTTTCTACAGTTAGTTCTGCTTAAAGTTTCTCCTCTATCATACTTTGAATACTGGTATGCTTAGGCTATTATGATCTTTCTCTTCCGCTTCCATAAGGGCTTTGGTTTTTGCCGCTTCTATAAGGGTTGTGTAAGGAATGTAGTTTGTCGCTCCCTCAAGGGCATCTGAATTGTTCTGGACCTTTACAGTGGTTATACCACTGTCGGTTAATATAACCATTTCTATTTTTTTTTAAACATACACATGTACTCACCACAACATGAAAAAAAAAATTAATGATTTTTGTTATATAAGTGAAACATTATGCTTTTTTCCCCTCATAAAATGGTTCATAATTTTATTTGTCTCGTAAACAGAATTACATTTTTCATATGCTTGTACCTGTCATATAGCTCTTTTATCCATTCTATGCATGTCCATTTTCAACATTTATCACCTCTCATACATATGCATTGATTTCATATATGTCAAAATAGTTATGCATTTAATATCCTACGTATACAGTCTTCTCTCATTATCCAAAATTAAATTCTACCATTTTCCATGGCTTCCTGTGGGTCGATGTCCAAGATAGATAATGATCATTCACGCTTGCTTATTGAGAATCCATGTATGAAGCTCGAATGTTATGCCCCTATGACTCTACACACTCTTCTTGAAAACAGATCCATCTATAGTACATAGTAATAGTGCTCACAATCAGGTTGTCAAACATAAGACAATGATTATCATGGTTTGTAGTCTATACTGGACATAACAAATATAAGACAATAAAAGCAACAATAATATATTTGTTAGTTTGTTTTATTGTAGAGCACTCCAAATGTCATACATGTTTGCAAGCATTGCAAGAAAAATCCATGACTAAAAGGAACAACCCTACATTTCCCCACAAAAGGAAAAATACAAGAGCTTCATCTTACAAATAATCCCAGATTATAATTTAACTCCTTAATCTTCTAGCAGCTTTAAATTCCAATTCCAATGACTGGGATCCATTCAGACTAGCGTCATAGTACCTAGATTGTAATATGCCCTGTCACAATTGTGTACTTGTCAATTTCCCAGAGTATTAGCAACGCCTCTCAAGAATTCTACCTGTGATCCATTTAGTTTCCAAGTTTGTTCCCCAATCCAAAACATGTGTGTAGAACAATGAGACCATATTCTAGTCTTCACAAAAAACACTCATTTGATGTCTAGTATTCATGATTGTATGGTCCCTGTAAGTCCACCAGTTTCCCTCATCCTTCTGCGGGCATTCCAACCTTTCCCCTTGCATGAGGTGTAGAATCTAGTTTCCACTTGGATTAATGCAACCAATATAAAATGCAAGAGGCCTAGGAATATGCATGCACCATTATTTGGCTTGATAAACTGCCCATCCATATGACAATGGGTCGTAGGTTGATGTCCAAGATAGATGCAACTACTTAATGAACATTTGTTACTGGCAATATCATTTCTTTTCCTTGGAAAGAAATGCATGCTTTTATTTAGAATCTGCAATTAGAGCTCGAGCATAATGTCTACCAAAAATTTGGTATGCCCAATTGACACTACAAACTCTTCTAGTGTAAATTGTTTATGCTGAATCAATCTTTTAGCATGTGTCATTCTCCATTACCGCCACTCAAATACAACAATTTTGAGCTCCATATCATTCACTTTCATAAGTTGCTCTAGAGTCTGACCATATTAACAGAATCCCCTATTTTTTATACGTAGCTTCTTCTAAAGAAGCAACATCTGTATGTCTTGAAGTGATTATTTTCAAAATCATTTATATTGTTTCATGTATTGAGATCTCAATAAACAAAGGAATAAAAAATGAAAACTTTAGAAACTAATGAAAGGTTACATGTTCATATTTTTGTAAGTTTCATTCTTCACTTCTTTGATGATCCATTTATCTGGTTCAAGCTTTAATCCTTCTTTTGATATCATGTCACCCTCCTCATTATTTTCCCTATAAACATGTGCGAAAGTGAGTGTGGTAAAAGCTTCATTCATGCTTTGAATCTCATCATATATGGCCCTCAATGTAAAACTTTCCAATAAGCATGGACCCATTGTCCATTGTATCACCATAGATTTGAAGATTTTTTGCACCATGCTCTTCTGCCAAAATGAGGATTAAGTTATGTGCCATGAATTCCACTTCATTGTTTGTGCCCCTTACAAAAGATGACTTAAACTTGTAGTAATGTGTATTATATAGTTCCACCGCCTCCACTGACTAGTGAGTGATTTTGAGAAGCTCCATCAAAGAAAGCCGAACATTTTGTTTTGTCAATAATTCCATTCCTTAATTGTCTTATATCTTTAATTGTTGAATTATGTGGGAAACTCTTGATGATGCTCATCCACTTAATAACATAATGTTGGATAGGACAAGTTTCTCCTCAAACAATGTTGCATATATAGCTAGTCATACACCCCACCCATAATAATCAGTAGTGCTTTTAGCCTGTCAGGATCTTTGTTATTTATCCACCCTTTTAAACATTCTTCAATAGAAACACGTGTCCATGCTACACTGATACTAACAAGTTTTCTCACTTTCTTATGTACTTCCTTTGTATATTCACAGATAACTAGAATGTGGTATGCAATTTCTCCTTCATTCTTACACATTAAGCACCTCCTAGGGCCTTGTTTGCTTCTTCTTTGACATAGGTCCATGTGAGAATTATATTATTTAGTGCTATCCACATAAAGACTCGTGCTTTGAGTGGGATCTTTAGTTTCCACAATGGTTGCCACCACCAAGATGGTTCCTCCACAAGATTATCTTCACATAACACCTTGTATCATATTTTTGGCACATACCAACCCGTGGATGGGTTCTTATACCAGAGGAGTTCATCCTCTTCATCCTTTATCGTTACATGGTTGACACTCAAAGACTTGATGTAATGGTCCCACTCAACAACTTCCTTTCCACCTAGTCCTAGTCTGTCAGCATCCTTCCATACTTATTTCTAAATTGATGTGTGCTCATAATCAACCACCTAATGTAGTTTATATAGCCTTTTATCCTTCAAAATTTGGATCAAATTTCTCATCACTCAAAAGGAATCCCCACATCCGATCCACAAACCTCCTCCCAATTTTACCTTATTTTCTATGTCCACCTTCCAAATAAACCATCTTCCCAACCACAACCGCAGTAACAATGAATAAATAAATAACAAAACCAAAAAAAAACATTATGCCTATGAACACTACTGTTTCCATTACAACTAAATAGTTTTGAAACAATATGCTTATAAACACTACTTTTTCCATTATAAGTGAATATTTAAAGAAACTCCTATAAATAATATCTTGTACTTGTACTTCAAAAACATAATAGATAAGATATCATATCACAATACATAAAAATGTCGCGAATTACTCGTCTTAACATCCATATTGACCTTACACTTTCCCGAGATAAAGCATACCACACTTTTTAAGAAAATTTAATCATTTGTTCACAAAACTATCACCACTCTGATGACACACAACTTATAATGGCAATACTTTAAATATTTCCTGCTTATAATGGTAATACTATAAATATTTCTTGCTTATTGAGGATAAGCTTAAAAAACCCATGTTCCAAAGCATGTCAACACGACATCTATTTAAATATATTGGAAGGATATACCAAGCCTTTGACCTCCATGTAAAGTGAGAATACAACCATATCATCGGTGTATACAAAATATAATACTTCTATGTGATGGGAATATAAAACCTATAAAGTTAAATATAATCCTAAAATGAACTTATAAAATACTAAAGTCAAAGGTATCTATTAAAAATATATATATTATAAAGCTTATTCTTAATTTGGCTTATTGATAAGGTTACGAAGTTTTAAGTTAGGTAGTCACCAATGTCAAATCATTATTGATATAGAAGGTAATGAGAAAGTAACGTTTTGTACATGTTGGCTATGCCATTAATAATGAAGCAAAAGCATTACCAATTTAGGGAGTAAGATTTTTATGATATTTTAAATAAAGTTATGTATGTGTTTATGATATTTTAAATAAAGTTATGTATGTGTTAACCATGTCAAAGACATTAACAACTTATGGAGGAGTAAGGTTTTTGTCACGTCCCGATGCCTCCGACCGGCAAAGAGGACGCGATCTACGAACTCTATCAGACCGGGCTAACCGCCCATGAACATGTACAGGCTTAAAATACAGTGCTGAAATGCTAAAACAGAATGCTGGGAAAGAATGCATGACAGTATAACATGCATAATTTAATTTTTCATCATACACAGATTAATTAATTCATCTTGCACAGATGCAATTGTATATTATGCGCAGCTATGATTATCTATCTTGCACAGATGCAATTGTATATTATGCGCAGCTATGATTATCTATCTTGCACAGCGGAATCAATGTGCATTCAACAAGCAGAATTCAACATGTTCATTTCATTTTTAATTAACAATAAATATAGAATTGCAGAGGTAAAATACACCAGATCACTTATCTTATGAACGCCTTGCTCCACAACCAGCTACGTCGCTGCAACGTTCCACCCAACCATAGGCCAGCGTGCTCCTTAATCTCTTAGCAACGCTGCCACCCCCGAGCTGGGCATGATTCTCCAAGGAATAAGGGAACTAGCAGGCTTACACATAGCCAGGATACACAAAACACATAGCCAAGCCAACCAAGTTGGGGTTTATCAGGCCATTAAGGAGCTGATGGAAGCAATTTGCTAAGCTGGTGAGCTCATTACAAAGCCAAGAACACCTACACCAAAACTAGCCTGACCTCTAAGACACCCATCCACACCCAACACAAGGAATCAGTCCCTTCTCTGCTACACAGTCCCTCAGGCCCTGCATTCCCTTCCAGTGCTATTCAGGGGTGATGGAGAAGAAGGCCAGCCCTCTAGCTCTGCCTGTGTGGTTTCTAGCACCAGGTTTATCAAGCAACTAAGCCAACACCCTTGCTCCCAATACAGTCCGAAGACCAACAATTGCACTCCGGCAATTAATTCAGCTCTCACAGCTTAAACAGGGAAAACGAATTGCACAGTCCCATACATAACAGCAAAAACGGCTCACCACATGGGGGAAAACACACAGTCCTGAAGTTTATCAGTGACCATAACTCACCTCAGGGGGAAAACGTCCCAAATAGCCTGTGCGTGAGGCCAATAGTCGCTGAGACAGTCAAAAACGTGAATGGCCCTTCACAGTCATGGTAAAAACACATGAAGTCACAAAAAAGTGAATGGGAAAATACACCAGCAGCTCCAAAAACGTGAGGAAGACAACCCAGGCCCTGGCATTACAAAAACGACCTCCCCTCCATGGAAAAATGAAGCTAACAGCCAAAACGTGAAATCCAAAACACACAGGAAAACTTCAGCTGCTCCCCAAAAGCCCCCAACGTGAAGAAGAATGGACGGGAAAGTGAAAAACATGAATGCATAGCAGAATGGCATACGTTTTTGGGCATTTTTCCTTGCCAAGGAAGTCAGAACACGTTTTTCAAAAATGGGTCTCTGCCCAATTCGAATTTTGGTTGCCCATACTCTTCCCATCCATGCAATAACTAACTCAACCACATTCTGGCAGAATTAAATGATTGGAGAAAAAGACAAGAAAGGTAGTTGACAGCTTGATGGGTTTTCTCATAGACATTTGGCTTTTCCCCATTGGCCCATAGGCTGAATATTTCACCCCCCCCCTTATCCTTAGAAAATCATGCCCCATTCGATTTAGTTGCCGCGACCGTAGCTGGTTGTGTCCATTAATTAATTATGATGCATATTTACATAATGGCCAACATAATATGTGCCGCATGCCCCGATATTCAATCGGTGACAAAATTTTAAATCCAAAACATAGCATAACCGATCAACGGTGGGGCCTTGGCCTTTAGCTCCACACCATGATCATTATAATATATACATCATGTACATTTAATGTAACGGGGTCAAAACCGGGACATTACAGTTTTCATGAGAAAGGAAAATTTTTATTGATAAGAGATTTTACCATTATTATTTGATCTTTTTTTCATAGAGAAAAAAGCCTGTCCTTGATATTCATTTTGAATCAAAGGGCATCTGCTGAGCCCGCTCAATATATGGGCTACATTCATAGAAGTGTTCTAAAAAGAGGCATACTGCCAAACATCAAGAAGAGTCACAACTCAACAGTGCTGCAACGGTGAGGGATCAGTGCTAATCCAACAAAACAATATACCCATCAGTATAATACTGTCAGACAATCCCATATCTACTGTGGACAAAAAGAGCACAGAGCAGCAGTCTAAAGGAGCCCGCTCCCAACATAAACAAGAAAGGGTGCACAGTGTAATATGGAGAGCATGCTCCAGCACTAACTCAAATGAGCTTGAAAGTGTCCTGTGAGGTCAAATGACCATCAAAAAATTCAGAGTAGGAGCCAAATCCCGGAGCCAAAGAAAGTGCAGTTTTAGAAAGACGGTATGCATGCTGATTGTGTTCACGGTAGATATGGCAGAATGACAGCTCTAGAAAGTGAGAGTAGAGCTTTCTAGTCTCCCTACACCAGTAATGAAGTTCAGGGGGGAAAAGGGTAGCAGTACTCTTTGCCCAGTTGATGATGACTGAGGAGTCACCAAAAACCTTGAGTGTGGGAATCCCCATCATTTGGGTGGTAAGCAGAAGGGCCCAAAGCCCAACCAATTCTGCTTTTGTGTTGGTGCACAGTCTCGCCCCCACAACAAAATCGAAGGAATGTGACTCATTCAAGTACAGGCAAAAACCTATTCCTCCAATATTTTTTGTTGATGCTCCATCAAAAAAACTACAAGGATATACAAGTTTAGGACCAGGTCCCAATACTCTGGTTTTTTTTCCTTCTTTGCTGGAGGACAATACATCTGTGAGAGATAAACAATCTATTGAATCATACTGAGGACAGACAGTTTTTTCCCTTCAAAGATACAATGATTCCTTGTTTTCCATAAAATCCACATGGAGTGGAAGGGAAGATAACAGCAAACTGAGTGCTCCGAGAATCTGAGAGTCCATTTTTCTAGAAAATCACAAAGATTATTAGACTGTATGAATGGTGCTATATGATGCTGATCACACAGAAAATTGAGTACATTCTTCCATATCGGGCAGTGAAAGAATAAATGTTGTGCATTGTCATATCCCAGGTGAGCAATTTGTTCATTAATGCCAGCCAAATAAAACAACTAATCTTTCTGGGCAGAGTACCATTCCAGATGAGGTCGAGAAGTCTACTACCAACCAGGGAATTCGATGATTGAACAATGGAATCATATACCAAGTTTGCAATAACGGAGCCATCATGTTTATTGTGTGCCCAAATCAGAGAGCCCGATTGTGAGTAGAGACGAATACCACCCAGATCTAGATCAGTTGTAAAAGAATCCCAAGTTGTTTTCCACTCTCCAGCAACACAAAGATCCTCTGCAGTGTACCAGTAATGGTATGTCCCAGGAAGGGTATTACGAGCTCGGGCTAGGGTGTTAATCTTCAGATCTTCTAAATATTTGAGAAGCCCCAAAGGTAGTGAGCATGAATTGGATGCACCAACTATAGGGTCAATGCCAAGAAGGATGTTATCACCATTGCCTACTTTCCAAGCTAGTTCACGACCCAGCCAAGGAAGGGTTTGCAGAAATCCCCTCCAAATAACAGAAACTCCATGAGATAGAAAGTTCTTGCCTCGGAGCCAATCCACAACCATGATATTCTTCAAATATTTATTTATTAGAACCCGATGCCATAAACCATGACTCTGGAGGACCATCCAAAAGTTCTTAAGTCTTAAAGCAAGGCTGAACCAATGCAAATTCTTGATGCCCCATCCCCCATTCTTTTTTGGCCAAGAGAGGTGCTGCCAATTGGTCGGATGGTACCTATGTTTAATGCCTGAGGAGCCCCATAAAAATGCAAAGGATATACTTATGAGTTTATTTAAAACAGATACAGGAATGGGGGCAAGTCCCAACCAATAGACTAGAATACTTGTCAGCACAGCTTGTACCAAGATCAGACGGCCTCCAAGTGAGAGCAGTTTGTGAGACCAGTGAAGTATTATGTTCTCAAATTTTTGGATCAGCCAATTCCAATCATTGATCTTATACCCCAGAGGCTTGAGTTGATATCCAAGGTATTTGAAACCAGAAGTAATTGGTTCCATATTGTATGGCGGAATCCGAGCTATGTCAGTACCAATGTCCACATCCAGATTGTTGAAGAGAAAGCACGATTTATCCATACTAATGCACATCCCGGATGCCTTGCCGAAAGTACTTAAAATGACTTCAAATGCCATCCACTCAGAAAAGGTACCAGTGCCCAGCAGGATTACATCATCCACAAAGAGGAGATGTGTTAGGGCAAGAGAAGAAGAAATTTTTATACCTCTGATGAGACCATGATCCCTTGCATCTACAATCAAGAGGCTGAGCCCTTCAATAATCAGAATGAAGAGCAAGGGTGATAAGGGACAGCCTTGTTTGATACCACGCGAGGCTTTGAAGAACTTCAAAGGAGTGCCATTGATAAGGATAGCAAAATTTGTTGAAGTGAGACAAACCATAATCCAGTTAACCCCAAGGAGAGGAACCCCTATTTGGATCAGGATAAGACGAATGAAGGCCCAGTTAACTCTATCGAAAGCCTTAACTAAGTCCAGTTTCAGGATCAGTGCACACAAATTCTTGGTCTTTACTGTGTGGAGTGTCTCCTATAAGATGCCAATAGGTTCGACAATCTGACGATCTTTAAGAAACCCATACTTTTCTCTGGAAATGTGGGTGTCCAAATGAGGCTTCAACCTTACAACAATGACCTTCGAAATCAATTTGTAAAGCAGATTACACAAGGAGATAGGCCTGAAATCAGCAAAAGTTGATGGCTTTTCCCTTTAGGAATCAAAGCAAGGAAAGTAGTATTCAGTGAGGGAGGAACACTTCCCGAAACCCTAGTAGAATCAATCGCAGACATTAATTCTTTACCCATTAAGTCAAACAAATGAAGATAAAATTCAGTAGGCCAGCCATCAGGACCAGGACTCCTATCTTTTTTGAAGGAGTGTAGGGCACTTTCAACTTCAGATAGAGTAGCAGGTTGTGTGAGACCAGGGGCATCCTCAAGGGAGATCATGTTGGGAAACAACATGACATACCTAAGTTGTTCAAGCAAGCTGGTTTGCTTGTCATCCCGAAAGATTTGGGTAAAATTGCTCAGTCCCAATTCCTTAAGAGCATTCTCATCCTCGACACTGTTTCCATCCTCATCCATAAGAGACCAAATAGTATTCTGATTTCTTCTACCAAAAGCCAAGGCATGAAAAAACTTAGTGTTAGAGTCCCCATGGAGTGCCCACTTAGTACGACTTTTGAGCTGCCAGGTCAGAAGGATATGGTCCAACAGGTTTTTTTTCTTGGATCGGAGCATAGACAGAGCAAACTGTTCAACCTGGGAAAGAATACCAAAGACAGAGCCCGAGAGGATGGAGCTAATGTCCGAATCTAACCTATGTGACTTAGTTTACAAGATGGATCCTTTTTCCTTAATCCAACCCTTGACCTCCTTCTTAAGAGAGCGAAGTTTGAGGCTAAGGTGATCACAATCAGAGCTAGAAGGAAATGGGGGTAGTTCAGACCATCTCTTGGTAACCCAGGTGTTGAAATCAAGATCATCAAGCCAGGACCTATTAAATTTGAAGGGGAAATTATAGGACCTTATCTTCTTATTCCATTCAAGGCAGATTGGATAGTGGTCGAAAATGTCAGAATGATGTGTCCACACCCGATGAACCTGGAGAGAGGGGATCAAAGAAGAAGCAATGAGGAAGCGGTCAATTCTCTTATTGATCCCTTTAGTGCCCACTCCACCATTTCTCCAAGTAGGGCCAGCACTGGGAGAAGCAATATCCACAAGCCCCAGAGAGTCAAAAAAGAGATTAAAATGCGAAGAGAGTGGATCAATAACAGCCTTTTCCCCCCAAGTCTTAGAAGCTCTCAAGGTAAGGTTCAGATCACCCCCTAAAATCAGGTTTGGAGAATTAAGAAGGACCCCCCCTACGAACATTCTTCCAAAATATTTCTCGATGCCTGTAAGGACCATAACAGTTGAGAATGTCTAAAGGATCAGACATACCCCTAAAGGTAGCCTTGACAAGGATACCTGCAACAGTCGCAAAGGCACGACATATGACCCGATGAGGGTTCCAAGCTCACAATAAACCACTTGAGAGACCAGATGCACTAATGGCACAGAATTCCCAGCTAGGCAGGAGCCTTGAGAAATCATGAAGTGCAGGGTAGGAGTTGCACATAGTTTCCAGCAGGAGAATCATATCTGGACGGATCATTCAGAAAAGTGAACAAAGGCTACATTGTTTGGCCTTACCTCACAGGCCCCTGAAATTTAGTGAAAGGATCAACATTAAGGAACAGTGGGGGGGGAGGTGACGCTCTAAGTCCCCAGGATGAGTGCCCTCTAGTAGCATCTTTAATGCGTAGCGAGAGGGGAAAATAAGGAGGAGAGGCTGATGAAAGATCCCGAGGCAATCCCCGCTTTTCCTTTTTCTTCTTTCTGACAGTGACGTTCTCGAAATGAATGGAGTTTAGGTGGAGGGTGGATGGGGAAGGAGTGGTAGCTGAGAAAATCATCAGAGATTTTTGTAGTGAGGGATCAGAGAAGGAGGGGGGGAAGTAGGGTTGTGAGGAGAGGTGGGTAGGGGGTGTGATGTGGTGGAAGAGGGGAGTGGAGGGAAATCCACCAGTGATGAGAAAGGAGGCACATAAGGAGAAGGGTGAGGGTGAGGGGTGACAGGCGAAGATAGGGAAAGTTCAGGCTCAAGGGGAGTAACAGCAGAGGGCGAAGAAGGCACTTACGAGGAGACCATCAGTGGGGAGGGCTTAAAAGGAAAAGCATCCACAGGGGCATTTACCGAAACATCTAAAACAATAGAAACAGGGTCTTTGACCAATCCATCTAATGCTTCCAGCATAGATACAGGAACATCATCAAAGAGAGAAAGGGAATGTGAATAAATACCAAATTAAGGATGTTCCGGAGCATAAGATTTTGTGGGTGCCTTGACCGTCGGAGATACATCCAGACTAGTACAGGAGTGCTCGTCCAAGAGAAGGGGGCAGGTTCTCGGAAGATGTCCTGTATCACGGCATCTACTACAGCAGAACGACACATGCAGATAGGCCAGCTTCTGTACCAGGAGTCGTTCCTTGCAAAGAATCTCCACTTCAGCAGGTAAACCATGTGAGATGTCCATCTCAACTAACACACAAGCCATCCTTTTATCAAAGGAGAGGTGAAAATCCTCATCCAAAACCACAAATCTGCCGATCGTATTCGCGATACCCTCGAGTATATTCAAATTCCAGAGGGGAAAGGGGAGAGAAGGAAGGAAGCAAAATCCACAGGTGGCGCTTCGTAACCCATTCTCGGAGGGGATTGAAATGGGAATGCCAGCGCCCCAAAACCAGTGACCCCGCACCGATACGCCATATCCGATCCAGTATGAGATCTGTGTGCCCCTCTTCAAGGAAAACAAAGACTATCCATCCATTAAACAAGAGACTAATGGTGGGAATATAAGTTAGAATCGGCTTCCAGAAATCACAGGCCCAGTCAACCCATGCTTGCTTACCCAGCTTACAGTATTCTAAACGCCCCACTAGAGCACGAGAGCACAGGGAGGACACCCGGTCCATGAAAACATCATGACCAAGGACATAGCGGAACCACCCTTCATGGGTTTTTATATTCTTAACATGTCTCTGATGATGGAAGCGAGATGCAGCCACATTGTCTACCATGAGGTGGCTACAGAAGTCAACCCTAATCGTGCACCCAAAAACATCCCACCGAAAATAAAACTCCCATCCACCAGGGAAGGAGTAGACGGAAACCCCCAAAATCCACCGAAAACCGTTCATCACAGACAAATCAAAACAAAAACCACGGTGAGGGTTCGTTACAGAAACCCTCGGTCCTTCCAATGACAAAACCCTGTTAAAGGAAAAACCTGCCAGCTAAAAGGAGATGACCGCAAATAGAAAAACAACCCGACAAACCGACTGGAGAGTGCTAAAGAAGTACCACCCAACAAACCCCGGGGAGCGACGACTAAACCCTAAAGTCACGGGGGAACCAGAGAACTGTAAAAGTCAACCATGCGTAAGCTAACGAGAGCAAAAAGGAAAAATCATGGTCTTATCAACGTAAGAGCCCATGCAGGGTTGACAAACAAAAATAATGACAGAAACCCAACAACAGCGGCGACAGTAAAACAATGTCCTTCCCACTTTTTCACCTGGTCGTTACTAATCCCCCTGGTAGGGGGAGGGACTCCAGGAAAGCCGCCAACTGTGGGACAAGAGAACCAAAGAAAACCCAAGACTGGTGGTGCTCCAAACCAAACGGGAAGGCAGGGAAGGTGTGACAGATACCAGGGAAACGTGCCAGACAAAAAAACAAAGGAAACCCATAAAAAACAGCCCCAGCCCAACCGAAAAGGAGGAGGATCAGGGTAATGGCCGCCATGGCAGTGGCCACAGCTCAAGCAGAGCGAGCTCTCGGAGAGGCGCCATAAGTTTGGTACAACTTTACCATACATTATTATTTGATCTTTATATTAAGTAAAAGTACCATTTTTTTATTAAGTAAAAGTACCTTTTTTTTTATTATGTCTTTGACATATAGTTTTTGGTAAACAAACATAAATTTGTTGGTGATTTTTAAATTTTTATAAAAGGTTATAGGTTGAACATAAGAAATCAAATTTTATTAAAAAAATAAATTTTTAAATAGTATTTTTCTGGTATTTAATTGGTTGTTTGAGGCTGACGTCTGCCTCGTTATGTGTTTCCCACCACGCGACGACGGGATGACATTGGGCTCTTTAAATGTTTTCACAGGTTACTTGATAGCTTTAAAAGATAAGTTCTGCACATAGAACAATGTGTGCAGGTTTTCACGGTTTCAGTAAATGCAATCCACCCGGCACGATGCATGGAGCCACCACTGTTCTCTTTCTCTAACTCTATGCATAGTTGACACACCTTCAAGCTTTCTGCTTTCGTAGACATCTGTCTAGAGCAACTTCAACTCTCACATAGCCAGAGATGTGTTAATCTCAAGCGCTCCCCTCCCTTATCCACAATTCTATGTAGCAGTGGATTTCATTGAAGTTGGAGATAAAATATACACCCCAGAGCTAGAAGATAAAGCAGGAAGATTGAATGAAACTCCTGCATAGACAAAAGATAGAATAGGAAGATTGAATTAAACTCCCGCATATATGAGACATACGAGCTGATTTTTTTGGGAGTTGCCAATAAAAAAGTTGAGAACAAGTCGAGGACAAACCAATTAAAAACAAATAGATAGAGTTGTTGAGCAATAGTCGATTTGAGAACAAACGCAGCAAGAACGGGTGGTTAAGTTGATTGTTAATTAAATCTCTGTACATGGATTCTCTACAGCCTCGATCTACCTCCTATATCTCTACAATCATCATCAAGTCTGTATTATTGTTTATGATATCTTTCTGTAATATTTTTATAACATTTATAATTGCAGTACAATGCACGAGTTAGCTAATGAACTTTCTGCTCAACACTAGAGGAGATAGAATCGTTCTCAGGACTTATCCATGCGATTGAAACCCGCCATAGGCACTACGCATAGCTAGAGAGATCAAAGAAACAAGCGCTTATGAGTCTCGAACAAGCCTAGCGTCATAAACTTCTTAATCTAACACTATATATGGAACGACATTCATAGTGTCTAGGAACAGGTCCTAGCCTAAGGTGGTATAGAAGACTAAGATCCAATTCCAGTTATCTAAAGTTAATTTATCTATGTATCGAGTTCACATTGTCTCCCGGTAATGGTTGAGAATTGGCACCAACCTAAGAGAAATAGAATCATATTACAAATTACAATCACAAAGGAAAAAGTATAGATGTGAGATCATATATTAACGTAGGGGGGCATATGGATTGAACGAGTATGCACGACTGCTCTAACTCTCTAACAAATAAACATATTACACTGTCAATCTCTTTGCAAGACACTTTTTGAAATCACAAGTATATAAAATCTATTCATTGGTATCAATGTTGTATATGCAAGTGAAATGTTTCTCTCGATTTCAATCGTCTGCATTTAGACCAACTGAAGTTCCAGTCTTATGCACGTAATCAACGACAGGTTTATAATGTTTACATTTGCTGTGAATGCGGGCCCAGACTTATGAAAAATATGTTGAAGTATAGATTGGCGTTCCATGTATAGGACCGATGGGATGCATTAGATATAGGCAAAAAAGGAAGTCGGTTTTAGCTGCCTCCAAACTCGACGATCAATCATTATTACTCCACCATTACTATAATTATTACCACCCATTTTCACTTGAATTTGTTGACAGGAGAATGTTTCAAACAAAATATAAAAATACAGGCTATGCATGTAATTTGATAATGTACGATTACTTCAACTAGGCATAAAAGTACTTAAAAATAAATTAAGGTATTAAGGATTAATTATGATGTAATGTTGAGGATCATGGGGGGAATAAAAACATTTAAAAGCTTTTTTTATAGTAGGGTTGTTTTTAAGTAAATTTGGTAAAAATTTAGAGGGTTGAAATAGTTTTATACATGAATGTCACTTTATTAATAATGATAAAGATCGTAATATTCATGGCGATGTAAAATTAATGGTCGGTCAATAGGACACCACCATTGCAAGATGTAACACACGCCACGCAAAAGATAATCACGATAGCTAATGTATCCCTTTAAATGTTCGCAAATAAGTGGATTTCATGGTTTGAAATGGATTCATTACTGGTGCAGCCTACATGTCCTCTCTGTCAGTCGAAGCAGGATTATGATGTTGTGATATAGTGGGACTAACTCATATGATCTGCCACCTCTACTCAAAACATGTGCAACCTAGTGAAACCACCACCAATTTTGCACTTAATCTGTATCTTCTATGTTTTTTTACTAAAGTGGTAGGTATCTGTCTTCTCCATGGTGCCCAAGTAGAGGAGAGGAGAAGAGATGGGCATTGTATGAAAATATATGAGTATTTCATCATGGTATATGTATTTACGAAGAAAATATATTCTATCAAATTTGGTAAAATGGACGCTTCATTTCTATTTCTGATTTTGATTCAAATAGTAATTTATCTGTATTAAGTTTATTATGGTATGTTTTACTCATGCTTCTATCTTTGTCCAATCCACCCTATAGAATATAATGTTCGGCATTAACCCCAACCTGATCAAGGGAGGAGTCCGAGTCCAAGGCATTCCTTATAAAATGGATCGAGGGCAGCAGCAGGGTTTGACTCTAAAGATTTCATGAGTGTAAGAGATAAGATTCGGTTACACCCACCTGAGGCAAGACTAACCTTCAAATGGATGGGGACTCAACAAAGCTTGATTTATTTATTAGTTTCACATAGATTTTAATTAATCACGCGTGCTTCCACCAACCCTTTTTTAAGTGATCATAATATTTTTTAACCAATCCCCATTTCTATTTTTTATTTAAATTCAGTAAAAAATCCAATGTGAGACATATTTTTATGGTATTGCAATTGTACTAATGATCATAGAACCTTTTTTTTTTTCACTGAAAGTATGAAAGTTTGTATTTACCCAAAACTTTAATAGATATTGATAACAACGGCAAAAACTACGTCATAAATATTGAGAAAGTTCAAAACCAAAATTCCAAATTCATTTATATAATTACAACATTTGTTTTGTCACCAACTTAGATTAGAATTGTTGTAAGTATATATATTCTCATATTTTTAAAACATAAAACATGTTAGTTATTCATCAGTTTTAATTATTAGTATTATTCAGTCATTTAATTACAACATTTATTTTGTTACCAACTTAAATTATAATTGTTGTGTGTATATTTATTCTCATCTTTCTAAAACATAGAACATGTCAATATGGAGATAAATAAATATTGAATGATAAAATAAAATAAAATACATATAAATGAATGTTTAAATCTGCTTGCCAGTGAAGCAATCCATTGAAAATCCTCACCACTACAAAATTGCTAGTTTACTATCAAGTTAACTTGCAACGACATGTGGCAATTTCACATCGTGCATTGGTTTATAAATTATACGCATATTTGTAAACTCTACTTTCTACTCTAATATATGTTTACATCATCAATATATTGCTACCAACAGAGAGGGATCAATGCTAATCCAACAAAACAATATACCCATCAGTATAATACTGTCAGACAATCCCATATCTACCGTGGACAAAAAGAGCACAAAGCAGCAGTCTAAAGGATCCCGCTCCCAACATAAACAAGAAAGGGTGCACAGTGTAATATGGAGAGCATGCTCCAGCACCAACTCAAATGAGCTTGAAAGTGTCCTGTGAGGTCAAATGACCATCAAAAAATTCAGAGTATGAGCCAAATCCCGAAGCCAAAGAAAGTGCAGTTTTAGAAAGACGATCTGCATGTTGATTGTGTTCACGGTAGATATGGTAGAATGACAGCTCTAGAAAGTGAGAGTAGAGCTTTTTAGTCTCCCTACACTAGTAATGAAGTTCAAGGGGAAAAAGGGTAGCAGTACCCTTTTCCGAGTTGATGATGACTGAGGAGTCACCAAAAACCTTGAGTGTGGGAATCCCCATCATTTGGGTGGTAAGCAGAAGGGCCCAAAGCCCAACCAATTTTGCTTTTGTGTTGGTGCACAGTCTCGCCCCCACAGCAAAATCGAAGGAATGTGACTCATTCAAGTACAGGGAAAAACCTATTCCTCCAATATTTTTTGCTGATGCTCCATCAAAAAAACCACAAGGATATACAAGTTTAGGACCAGGTCCCAATACTCTAGTTTTTTTCCTTCTTTGCTGGAGGACAATACATCTGTGAGAGATAAACAATCTGCTGAATCATACTTTCGGACCAACAGCTTTTTCCCTTCAAAGATACAGTGATTCCTTGTTTTCCATAAAATCCACATGGAGTGGAAGGGAAGATAACAGCAAACTGAGTGCTCCGAGAATCTGACAGTCCATTTTTCCATAAAATCACAGAGATTATCAGACTGTATGAATGGTGCTATATGATGCTGATCACACAGAAAATTGAGTACGTTCTTCCATATCGGGCAGTGAAAGAATAAATGTTGTGCATTGTCATAATTTGCATTACAGAGAGTGCATATACTAGGCACGATCCAGCCCCTTTTATGGAGGTTATCCTAGGTGAGCAATTTGTTCATTAATGCTAGCCAAATAAAACAACTAATCTTTCCGGGGAAGAGTACCATTCCAAATGAGGTCGAGAAGTCTGCTACCAACCGGGGGATTCGATGATTGAACAATGGAATCATATACCAATTTTGCAGCAACGAAGCCATCTTGTTTATTGTGTGCCCAAATCAGAGAGTCCGATTGTGAGTAGAGACAAATACCAACCAGATCCAGATCAGTCGTAAAAGAATCCCAAGCTGTTTTCCAATCTCCAGCAACACAAAGATCCTCTGCAGTGTACCAGTAATGGTGTGTCCCAGGAAGGGTATTACGAGCTCGGGCTAGGGTGTTAATCTCCAGATCTTCTAAATATTCAAGAAGTCCCGAAGGTAGTGAGCACGAATTGGATGCAACAACTATAGGGTCAATGCCAAGAAGGATGTTATCACCATTGCCTACTTGCCAAGCTAGTTCACGACCCAGCCAAGGAAGGGTTTGCAGAAATCCCCTCAAAATAATAGAAACTCCACGAGATAGAAAGTTCTTGCCTCGGATCCAATCCACAACCGTGATATTCTTCAAATATTTATTTATTAGAACCTGATGCCATAAACCATGACTCTAAAGGACCATCCAAAAGTTCTTAAGTCTTAAAGCAATGCTGAACCAATGCAAATTCTTGATGCCCCATCCCCCATTCTTTTTTGGCCAAGAGAGGTGCTACCAATTGGTCAGATCGTACCTATGTTTAATGCCTGAGGAGCCCCATAAAAATGCAAGGGATAAACTTCTGAGTTTATTTAAAACAGATACAGGAATGGGGGCAAGTCCCAACCAATAGACTGGAATACTTGTCAGCACAGCTTGTACCAAGATCAGACGGCCTCCAAGTGAGAGCAGTTTGTGAGACTAGTGAAGTATTTTGTTCTCAAATTTCTGGATCAGCCAATACCAATCATTGATCTTATACCCCAGAGGCTTGAGTTGATAGCCAAGGTATTTCAAACCATAAGTAATTGGGTCCATTTTGTGTGGTGGAATTCGAGCTATGTCAGTACCAATGTCCACATCCAGATTGTTGAAGAGAAAGCACGATTTATCCATACTAATGCACATCCCGGATGCCTTGCAGAAAGTACTTAAAATGACTTCAAATGCCATCCACTCAGAAAAGGTACCAGTGCCCAGCAGGATTACATCATCCACAAAGAGGAGATGTGTTAGGGCAAGAGAAGAAGAAATTTTTATACCTTTGATGAGACCATGATCCCTTGCATCTACAATCAAGAGGCTGAGCCCTTCAATAATCAGAATGAAGAGCAACGGTGATAAGGGACAGCTTTGTCTGATTCCACGCAAGGCTTTGAAGAACTTCGAAGGAGTGCCATTGATAAGGACAGCAAAATTTGTTGAAGTGAGACAAGCCATAATGCAGTTAACCCCAAGGAGAGGAACCCCTATTTGGATCAGGATGAGACGAATGAAGGCCCAGTTAACTCTATCGAAAGCCTTGACTAAGTCCAGTTTCAGGATGAGTGCACACAAATTCTTGGTCTTTACTGTGTGGAGTGTCTCCTATAAGATTCCAATAGGTTCGACAATCTGACGATCTTTAAGAAACCCATACTGTTCTCTGGAAATGTGGGTGTCCAAATGAGGCTTCAACCTTACAACAATGACCTTCGAAATCAATTTGTAAAGCAAATTACACAAGGAGATAGGCCTGAAATCAATAAAAGTTGATGGCTTTTCCTTTTTAGGAATCAAAGCAAGGAAAGTAGAATTCAGTGAGGGAGGAACACTTCCCGAAATCCTAGTAGAATCAACCACAGACATTAATTCTTTACCCAATAAGTCAAAGAAATGAAGTTAAAATTCAGCAGGCTAGCCATCAGGACCGGGACTCCTATCTTTTTTGAAGGAGTGTAGGGCATTTTCGACTTCAGATAGAGTAATAGGTTGTGTGAGACCAGGGGCATCCTCAAGGGAGATCATGTTGGGAAATGGCATGACAACCCTAAATTTTTCAAGCAAGCTGGTTTGCTTGTCATCCCAAAATATTTGGGCAAAATGGCTCAGTCCCAACTCCTTAAGAGCATTCTCATCCTCGACAATATTTCCATCCTCATCCATAAGAGACCAAATAGTATTCTGATTTCTTCTACCATAAGCCAAGGCATCAAAAAACTTAGTGTTAGAGTCCCCATGGAGTGCCCACTTAGTACGAATTTTGAGCTACCGGGTCAGAAGGATATGGTCCAACAGGTTTTTTTTCTTGAATCGGAGCATAGACAGAGCAGACTGTTCAACCTGGGAAAGAATACCAAAGACAGAGCCTGAGAGGATGGAGCTAATGTCTGAATCTAACCTATGTGACTCAGTTTACAAGATGGATCCTTTTTCCTTAATCCAACCCTTGACCTCCTTCTTAAGAGAGCGAAGTTTGAGGGTAAGGTGATCGCAATCAGAGCTAGAAGGAAATGGGGGCAATTCAGACCATCTCTTGGTAACCCAGGTGTTGAAATCAGGATCATTAAACCAGGACCTATTAAATTTGAAGGGGAAATTATAGGACCCTATCTTCTTATTCCATTCAAGGCAGATTGGATAGTGGTCGGAAATGTCAAAATGATGTGTCCACACCCAGTGAACCTAGAGAGAGGGGATCAAAGAAGAAGCAATGAGGAAGTGGTCAATTCTCTTGTTGATCCCTTCAGTGCCCACTCTACCATTTGTCCAGTGAGGGCCAACACTAGGAGAAGCAATGTCTACAAGCCCCAGAGAGTCAAAAAAGAGATTAAAATGCGAAGAGAGTGGATCAATAACATCATTTTTTCCCCAAGTCTCAGAAGCTCTCAAGGTAAGGTTCAGATCACCCCCTAAAATCAGGTTTGGAGAATTGAGAAGAAACCCCCCCTACGAACATTCTCCCAAAATATTTCCCGTTGCTTGTCAGGACCATAACAGTTGAGAATGTATAAAGGATCAGACATACCCCTAAAGGTAGCCTTGACAAGGATACCTGCAACAATCGCAAAGGCACGACATCTGACCTGATGAGGGTTCCAAGCTGACAATAAACCACCCAAGAGACCAGATGCACTAATGGCACAGAATTCCCAGCTAGGTAGGAGCCTTGAGAAAGCATGGAGTGCAGGGTAGGAGCTGCACATAGTTTCCTACAGGAGAATCATATCTGGATGGATCATTCGGAAAAGTGAACAGAGGCTACATTGTTTGTCCTTACCTCCCATGCCCCTAACATTTAGTGAAAGGATCAACATTAAGGAACAGTGGGGGGGGAGGTGACGCTCTAAGTCCCCAGGATGAGTGCCCTCTAGTAGCATCTTTAATGCGTAGCGAGAGGGGAAAATAAGGAGGAGAGGCTGATGAAAGATCCCGAGGCAATCCCCGCTTTTCCTTTTTCTTCTTTCTGACAGTGACGTTCTCGAAATGAATGGAGTTTAGGTGGAGGGTGGATGGGGAAGAAGGAGTGGTAGCTGAGAAAATCGTCAGATATTTTTGTAGTGAGGGGTCATAGAAGGAGGGGGATGAAGTAGGGTTGTGAGGAGAGGGGGTAGGGGGTGTGATGTGGGGGAAGAGGGGAGTGGAGGGAAATCCACCAGCGATGAGAAAGGAGGCACAGAAGGAGAAGGGTGAGGGTGAGGGGTGACAAGTGAAGACAAGTAAAGTTCAGGCTCAAGGGGAGTAACAACAGAGGGTGAAGAAGGCACTTCTGAGGAGACCATGAGTGGGGAAGGCTTAAAAGGAAAAGCATCCACATGGGGCGTTTACCAAAACATCTAAAACAACAGAAATAGGGTCTTTGACCAATCCATCTAATGCTTCCAGCATAGATACAGGAACATCATCAAAGAGAGAAAGGGAATGTGAATAAAAACCAAATTTAGGATGTTCCAGAGCATAATATTCTGTGGGTGCCTTGACCTCCGGAGATACATCCAGACTAGTACAGGAGTGCTCGTCCAGGAGAAGGGGGCAAGTTCTTCGAAGATGTCCTGTATCACGGCATCTACTACAGTGGAACGACACATGCAAATAGTCCAGCTTTTGTACTAGGAGTCGTTCCTTGCAAAGAATCTCCACTTCAACAGGTAAACCATGTGAGATGTCCATCTCAACTAACACCCAAGCCATCCTTTTATCAAAGGAAAGGTGAAAATCCTCATCCACAACCACAAATCTGTTGATCGTGTTCGTGATACCCTCGAGTATATTCAAATTCCAGAGGGGAAAGGGGAGAGAAGGAAGCAAAACCCATAGGTGGCGCTTCGTAACCCATTCCTGGAGGGGATCGAAATGGGAATGCCAACGCCCCAAAACCAGTGACCCCGCACTGATACACCATATCCGATCCAGTATGAGATCTGTGTGCGCCTCTTCAAGGAAAACGAAGACTATCCATCCATTAGACAAGAGACTAATGGTGGGAATATAAGTTAGAATCGGCTTCCAGAAATCACAGGCCCAGTCAACCCATGCCTGCTTACCCAGCTTACAGTATTCTAAACGCCCCACTAGAGCACGAGAGCACAGGGAGGACACCCGGTCCATGAAAACATCATGACCAAGGACGTAGCGGAACCGCCCTTCATGGGTTTTTATATTCTTAGAATGTCTCCGATGATGGAAGCGAGATGCAGCCACATTGTCTGCCATGAGGTGGCTACAGAAGTCAACCCTAATCATGCACCCAAAAAATCCCACCGAAAATAAAACTCCCATCCACCAGGGAAGGAGTAGACGAAAACCCCCAAAATCCACCGCAAACCGTGCACCGAAGACAAATCAAAACAAAAACCACAGCGAGGGTTCATTACAGAAACCCTCGGTCCTTCCAATGACAAAACCCTGATAAAGGAAAAACCTGCTAGCTAAAAGGAGAGGACCACAAACAGAAAAACAACCCGACAAACCGACTGGAGAGTGCTGAAGAAGTACCACCCAACAAACCCTGGGGAGCGACGACCAAACCCTAAAGTCACGGGGGAAGCAGAGAACTGTAAATGTCAACCATGTGCAAGCTAACGAGAGCAAAAATGAAAAATCATGGTCTTATCAACGTAAGAGCCCATGCAGGGTTGACAAACAAAAATAATGACAGAAACCCAACAATAGTGGCGACAGTAAAACAATGTCCTTCCCACTTTTTCACATGGTTGGTACTAATCCCCCTGGTAGGGGGAGGGATTCCATGAAAGCTACCAAATGTGGGACCAGAGAACCAAAGAAAACCCAGGACCGGCGGTGCTCCAAAGCAAACGGGAAGGCATGGAAGGTGTGACAGATACCAGGGAAACATACCAGACAAAAAAACAAAGGAAACCCATAAAAAATAGCCCCAGCCCAGCCGAAAAGGAGGAGGATCAGGGTAATGGCCGCCATGGCAGCGGCCACAGCTCAAGCAGAGCGAGCTCTCGGAGAGGCGCCATAAGTTTGGTACAACTTTATCATATATTATTATTTGATCTTTATATTAAGTAAAAGTACCATTTTTTTATTAAGTAAAAGTACATTTTTTTTATTATGTCTTTGACATATAGTTTTTGGTAAACAAACATTAATTTGTTGGTGATTTTTAAATTTTTATAAAAGGTTATAGTTTGAACATAAGAAATGAAATTTTATTAAAAAAATAAATTTTTAAATAGTATTTTTCTGGTATTTAATTGGTTGTTTGAGGCTTACATCTGCCTCGTTATGTGTTTCCACCACGCGACGACGGGATGACGTCGGGCTCTTTAAATGTTTTCACAGGTTACTTGATAGCTTTAAAAGATAAGTTATGCACATAGAACAGTGTGTGCAGGTTTTCACGGTTTCGGTAAATGCAATCCACCCGGCACAATGCATGGAGCCACCATTGTTCTCTTTCTCTAACTCTATGCATAGTTGACACACCTTCAAGCTTTCTGCTTTCGTAGACATCTGTCTAGAGTAACTTCAACTCTCACATAGCCAGAGATGTGTTAATCTCAAGCGCTCCCCTCCCTTATCCACAATTCTCTAGAGCAGTGGATTTCATTGAAGTTGGAGATAAGATATACACCCCATAGCCGGAAGATAAAGCAGTAAGATTGAATGAAACTCTTGCATAGACAAAAGATAGAATAGGAAGATTGAATTAAACTCCCGCATAGACGAGACATACGAGTGGATTTTTTTGGGAGCTGCCAATAAAAAAGTTGAGAACAAGTCGAGGACAAACCAATTAAAAACAAATGGATAGAGTTGTTGAGCAATAGTCGATTTGAGAACAAACGAAGCGAGAACGGGTGGTTAAGCTTATCATTAATTAAATATTCGTACATGGATTCTCTACAACCTCGATCTACCTCCTATATCTCTACAATCACCATCAAGTCTTTATTATTGTTTATGATATATTTTTGTAATATTTTTATAACATTTATAATTGCAGTACAATGCACGAGTTAGCTAATGATCTTTCTGCTCAACACTAGAGGAGATAAGAATCGTTCTCAGGACTTATCCATGCGATTGAAACCCGCCATAGGCACTACGCATAGCTAGAGAGATCAAAGAAACAAGTGCTTATGAGTCTCGAACAAGCCTAGCGTCATAAACTTCTTGATCTAACACTATATATGGAACGACATTCATAGTGTCTAGGAACAGGTCCTAGCCTAAGGTGGTATAGAAGACTAAGATCCAATTCCAGTTATCTAAAGTTAATTTATCTACGTATCGAGTTCACATTGTCTCCTGGTAATGGTTGAGAATTGGCACCAACCTAAGAGAAATAGAATCATATTGCAAATTACAATCACAAAGTAAAAAGTATAGATGTGAAATCATATATTAACGTAGGGGAGCATATGGATTGAACGAGTATGCACGACTGCTCTAACTCTCTAACACATAAACATATGACACTATCAATCTCTTTGCAAGACACTTTTTGAAATCACAAGTATATAAAATCTATTCATTGGTATCAATGTTGTATATGCAAGTGAAATGTTTCTCTCGATTTCAATCGTCTACATTTAGACCAACTGAAGTTCCAGTCTTATGCACGTAATCAACGACAGGTTTATAATGTTTACATTTGCTGTGAATGCGGGCCCAGACTTATGAAAAATATGTTGAAGTATAGATTGGCGTTCCATGTATAGGACCGATGGGATGCATTAGATATAGGCAAAAAAGGAAGTCGGTTTTAGCTGCCTCCAAACTCGACGATCAATCATTATTACTCCACCATTACTATAATTATTACCACCCATTTTCACTTGAATTTGTTGACAGGAGAATGTTTCAAACAAAATATAAAAATACAGGCTATGCATGTAATTTGATAATGTACGATTACTTCAACTAGGCATAAAAGTACTTAAAAATAAATTAAGGTATTAAGGATTAATTATGATGTAATGTTGAGGATCGTGGGGGGAATAAAAACATTTAAAAGCTTTTTTTATAGTAAGGTTGTTTTTAAGTAAATTTGGTAAAAATTTAGAGGGTTGAAATAGTTTTATACATAAATGTCACCTTATGGATAACGATAAAGATCATAATATTCATGGCGATGTAAAATTAATGGTCGGTCAATAGGACACCACCATTGCAAGATGTAACACACGCCACGCAAAAGATAATCATGATAGCTGATGTATCCCTTTACATGTTCGCAAATAAGTGGATTTCATGGTTTGAAATGGCTTCATTACTGGTGCAGCCTACGTGTCCTCTCTGCCAATCGAAGCAGGATTATGATGTTGTGATAGAGTGGGACTAACTCATATGATCTGTCACCTCTACTCAAAACATGTGCAACCTAGTGAAACCACCACCAATTTTGCACTTTATTTGTATCTTCTATGTTTTTTTACTAAAGTGGTAGGTATCTGTCTTCTCCATGGTGCCCAAGTAGAGGAGAGGAGAAGAGATGGGCACTGTATGAAAATATATGTGTATTTCATTAAAGTATCATGGTATATGTATTTACGAAGAAAATATATTCTATCAAATTTGGTAAAATGGACGCTTCATTTCTATTTCTGATTTTGATTCAAATAGTAATTTATCTGTATTAAGTTTATTATGGTATGTTTTACTCATGCTTCTATCTTTGTCCTATCCACCCTATAGAATATAATGTTCCGCATTAACCCCAACCTAATCAAGGGAGGAGTCCGAGTCTGAGGCATTCCTTATAAAATGGACCGAGGGCAACAGCAGGGTTTGACTCTAAAGATTTCATGAGTGTAAGAGATAAGATTTGGTTGCACCCACCTGAGACAAGACTAACCTTTAGATGGATGGGGACTCAACAAAGCTTGATTTATTTATTAGTTTCACATAGATTTTAATTAATCATGCGTGCTTCCACCAACCCTTTTTTAAGTGATCATAATATTTTTCAACCAATCCCCGTTTCTATTTTTTATTTAAATTCAGTAAAAAATCCAATGTGAGTCATATTTTTATGGTATTGCAATTGTACTAATGATCATAGAACCTTTTTTTTTGTTTTCACTGAAAGTATGAAAGTTTGTATTTACCCAAAACTTTAATAGATATTGATAACAATGGCAAAAACTACGTCATAAATATTGAGAAAGTTCAAAACCAAAATTCCAAATTCATTTATATAATTACAACATTTATTTTGTCACCAACTTAGATTAGAATTGCTGTAAGTATATATATTCTCATATGTTTAAAACATAAAACATGTTAGTTATTCATCAGTTTTAATTATTAGTATTATTCGGTCATTTAATTACTAACATTTATTTTGTTACCGGCTTAAATTATAATTGTTGTGTGTATATTTATTCTCATCTTTCTAAAACACAGAACATGTCAATATGGAGATAAATAAATATTGAATGATAAAATAAAATAAAATACATATAAATGAATGTTTAAATCTGCTTGCGAGTGAAGCAATCCGTTGAAAATCCTCACTACTACAAAATTGTTAGTTTACTATCAAGTTAACTTGCAACGACATGTGGCAATTTCACATCGTGCATTGGTTTATAAATTATACGCATATTTGTAAACTCTACTTTCTACTCTAATATATGTTTACATCATCAATATATTGCTACCAATAGCTTAATATGGACTTGTTTCACTAACATAAAGCTCAATAGAGTTCGTCCTTATCTTAACTATATTAATATTCTTCTTCTAGCTAGTTAAAATTGAGAAAACATCTAAATTAGTTTATTAATTACAACATTTATTTTGTCACAAGCTTAGATTATAATTGTTGTACCTATATTTATTCTCATGTTTTTAAAACATAGAACATGTTAGTTATTCATCAATTTTAATTATTAAATACAATTAGTGTATGCATATCCATTGATCTCTATGTTTCTGCAACATTTTTTTTCTTCTTGTGAATTATATATGTTTCTGCAACATATTTTATGTAAGAATCATAATGCATATTTATTCATCACTAAAAAGCATGGAAGGGAGAATGAAAAATTGAAGCCTCTTATACAAAAGAATGTTGGTCAATAAAATAATTTGAAATGAATGTTGATTAATAAAATAATTTATTTTAAATAAAAGCATTAGAGAGAGAAATAGATGTTGACCGACCAAGCTCCTTAAAAAGTTTGAACTTGCTCTCTAGAGATGCCATGTTGAAAAGAGATTTAAGAGACTTGTGCTTTCAGCTTTTAAAATATATCCTCAGAGTAATCCCTTGGATTGTTAGTGTACTCATCCACCATGACTAGGGTTAACCTACAGGGGCATGTGGCAATGTCGGGGACATTTCCACCATGTGGATCTTGTTAAAGAAATGTAATTGTGCAAGATATTTTATTTTGCATTATTATTATTATTATCATTTTGGAGATGTTGATCCTTAGATTAGGGATGTTATTGATGTATTTGGTCATGTAAAGTCTTAAGGTAAAAGCTCCATTCTAAGTCAGGTAAGTAGTACCCAAAAAAGTATTATTAAAATGTATTTTTTAGTCTTCCAAGGCAAGTCATCCCTGGTGGCAAGGAGAAGTAGGCCCTATTGGGTTATTAGGCCTCCCAGCTAATTAGTATAAATAGGATAGGCGCCTCCCTCATTTGGACATGGTGATCACTCAAGCAAGTTCGTTGTAGAGAGGAGAAACATTACATCTCAGGAGGAGGAAGTTTTTTAGTCTTATTCTTAGGTCTTACACTATACCTGGTTGAAGTCTATATCGAGTATTTTTTTTGGGTTTTCTTCCCCGTAAGGGTTTTCTGCGATAAATCTTTGTGTTCTCTTTTGTTCTATTGTGCTTGTTATTCTTTCAATGATCCTCTTGTTTTTGGCATAACAACTTTTAAAAATCTTAGTACCAAAGTCAACCTGAAAGAAGACATTGTGCAATAGTTTTCTCTTAGTACAACAAGTTAGGGCTCACTATTTCAGATACCTCCCTCCATAGACCAGTCGAAAAAGAAGGAGCAATCAACTCGCCCTAGGAGGGTGCATCTTTCTGTCAAAGCAATTTTTAATTTTGTGGATTTCATTTTTTGACCTACCACTGCTGTTGGGAGAAACTAAGGCATCAGATTTTTCAAGGTTCCATTCACATATTCTAGAAAAGCAAGATACAATCTAGCTCACTTTGGGGAGGTGTGTCTTTTCCTCCAATCAACTCTATAAGTGATCTCAGTCAGAAAATTAGGGTTTTCCAGTCAAACCCTAAGTCATCCTGAAGCAAATTCCAGAAACAACCCTCAAATTTGTAAGTTCTATCTCCTATATTTCCATTTGAGGTTCTCATTCATTAAATATAACAAACGGTGCCAAGCTTGCTGAAAAGCTTGAGGGAGTAGAGAAATTCAGAGCATGGAATTATATATTCATGCTCATCCTTGAAGAACATGACCTATAAGGCTATATCAAAGATGAGGTCAAGGAACCAGAGCAAGATGAAGCAAAGGTCAAGCACAAGAAGGATATTGTCAAAACCAAGAGAATCGTGGTTGATTCTACCAAGGATCATTTGTTCCCCCAAGTATCCTTAAAGAGTACTCCAAATGAAATGTTTGATGCACTAACAAGTTTATTTGAAGGGAAGAACATCAATAGCAAAATGACCTTGAGAAACCAACTCAAGGGTGTGAAGATACAAAAGGCAGAATATATGTAATCATACTTCTCAAGAGTATCTCATATCAAAGAACAGTTAGAAGCCATTGGTGACATGGTGGAAGAAGTGGAAGTTGTGATGGCCACCCTAAATGGTCTCCTGAGAGAATGGGATTCCTTGATTAGAGGAATATGTGATAAAATAAATTTAACCAAGTTCAACAAACTATGGTAACCAAGTTCAACAAACTGTGGGAAGAATGTGTACAATAAGAAGGAAGGATAGCAAATAGAGAAGAGAAGATAAATGATAATGAAGATCAATCTCTAGATGCACATACAAAGAATAGACGAGATAAAAGGAAGAATCGAGGATAATCACCTAGAATACTGCAAGACTTCAAAAGAGGTAAGAGACCTAGAAAGGATTACTCATCCTTTGAATGCTATTCATGTCATAAGATGGGACACATTGCTAGAAATTGTCCTCTTAAGAAAAATCAGTTCAAGACGAAGAACCAAAAGTACCATGCCCATACAACTGAAAAAAATGAATCAGATAAAGAAAGGGCCAAAGAAAATTAAGACTCTAGTGAAGAGTGTGTCCTAATTTCAGTTCTCACAGGATTGGTCTCTCATGGAAGTGACACTTGGCTTATAGACAGTGGTACTTCCAAACATATGACAAGTCACAAAGATTCTCTCTCATGTCTTACCCAAAAATACTATTCACACAAGGTACAACTTAGAGATGATTATCAGTACCCCATCAAAGGAATGGGAGAAGCCTCTTACAAACTAAAATTTGGAAAGTCCATGAAGATGAAAGAAGTCTTATATGTTCCAGGTTTGAAGAAGAATCTTCTTTCTATTTTAGCTCTAGATAAGAAAGGTCTTAGATTTTCCCTTGTAGATGGTGAAGTTCTTATGTGGCCGAAAATAAAGACAATAGATGATGCTACTATAATTGGTGTTAAAGAAGAAGGACTCTACGGATTGAAGGGGGACGTAGATTCAACCCTTAAGACCACTACCATCAATCCATGTGAACTTTGGCATAAAAGACTTGCTCATGTGAACTACAAATCATTCCCAATTGTGAGCGAGGTAGTGACAGACGATCCAAATCAATCATGAAGGAGTATGTAAAGGATGTGCTCATGGAAAGAACACCAAGAACCCATTCCCAAGAAGTAACAACAAAGCAAAAGGGATCTTAGATATTGTCCACTTATATGTGTGTGGACCAATATCAGCTACTTCCTTAAGCAGGTATGTGTACTATGTCACTTTTATTGATGACTACTCTCATAAGACTTGCATATATTTATTGAAAGGAAAAGATCAAGTATTTGAAAATTTTAAGGAATTTAAGGCTCTTGTGGAAAATTTATCCAAAAATAATATCAAGACATTGAGATCAGATAATGGAGGAGAATTCATTTCAAATGAATTTAAGGACTTATGTAAGGAAGTTGGGATTAAGAGGGAGCTTACCACACCCTATAATCCCCAACATAATGGAGTGGTGAGAATAAAGAGTAGATCTATCATGGAAGCAGTCAAAGAAGTTATCCATGATCAAGCTCTACCTATGCACTTATGGGTTGGAGTAGCAAGAATTGAAGTCTATGTAAAAAATAGAATAGCTCATAATGATCTTGGAAACAAAACCCCATAAGAGATGTTCACCAGTGAAAATCCCGAAGTTAGCCATATGAAGATATTCAGTTGTCCCGTCTACTTACATATTCCAAAAGAGTTAAGATCAAAATTGGACTCTTCAGGAAAGAAGGAAATATTTATTGGATACAGTGACTAGTCAAAAGCTTATATAATCTACATTCCAAGTTTCTGTCAGATCGAGATCAACAAAGAGAGTGGTCCTATCACTTACCAAGTGAGGATGCTCTTGCAAACAATAATAACCTCATATGGAGAGTGAACCTAAATTCATTTGCGTATGATATCTTGCATTCATTTGCAGACAAGATCCTACATTCATTTACAAACGACAATATCTTAGTTGAGGATGGTCCTGCGGACAAGAACACTCTCTTGTTGAGAGTGGTCCTAGCACTTACCAACTGAGTATAGTCCTATGGACGATAGTACTCTCTTGATGAGAGTAGTCCTCCATTCAATTACAGATGATGATGTTCTAGCATTGTTTATGTTATGGGTGATTTAGTTCAGTATTTGCATACTGATGATATTGCAGGTGATGCTCGAGATGATGCCAGAGATGATGATGCTTGAGATGATGTCAATGTTTAATTTATCAAAGCTTAGGATATTTAAGCCTGGATGAATTAACTTGTGAAAGAAGGTTGAAGGAGAAAGGAAGAATTCAATATACACTGATTAAACATTCATAGCAAACTTGAATAACCAAGAGACAAATTTGGTCAGCATAACATTACATCTGTTATCTTTAACCTATATGCAATACAATAGGAAGAATTCGAATACACTAGGTATGATTTGAATTCACAAACTTGGAATTACTCCAATGCTAACTTGATGTGAGAAAATCAACACTGAGAGATCGTTAATCTTACTCGGGACAACTAAATCAATTCATAGTTAATTAACTAAACAAGGTAGGTAGGAAAAGGCGCCTAACCTCCTTGAATCACAGAAAAGTGACGCTGGACTAACTGGAGATGAACTAACTAATTCCCTTCTAAGGATAACTCAACACATAATAGGGTGAACTAATTATAGACTCCCATGACTCGATGTGGGATCCTAAATTATAGGGATTGGCCTCCTAAGCTCCTAAACTCATACATATTGGCGCATAGTGTTAGGTGGGCTCCATATGAGTTCCTTGTGGCACTAGTGAGGTGGCAATAGACTCCTAAGCTAGGAAATAAATATTAGACTATGATGGTCAAAGGGAGGATTATTAATTAATCCTGACAACTAGAGATGATGATGCTCAAGATGGTGCCAAAGACTATGATGTTAGAGATGATGATGTTCGAGCAGAGATGGTGATGCTTGAGATGATGCCAAAGATGGTGATGCTAGAGATGATGATGCTTGAGAGGATGCCATAAATGATGATGCTCGAGATGATTCCAGAAATGATGATGCTTGAGATGATATATGTGATTTTGATGTTCCATGGATGATGATGATGATGACATAGTTGTTCAAAACTTCCTATGACATATAGATTCATGATTCATTTGTACAAATTTATTGTTGTTGTATAATGCATTACTTGTTAAGAGGGAGTGTTAAATAAATGTAATTGCGAAAGATATTCTATTTTGTATTATTATTATTACTACCCCTTCCGGAGATGTTGTTCCTCCGATTAGGGATGTCATTGATGTATTTGGCCATGTAAATTCTTGAGGTAAAAGCTCAATTGTAAGTCGGGGTAGTAGTACACACAAAACTATTATGAAAATGTATTTTTGAGTCTTCCAAGGCAAGTTGGCCCTGGTAGCAAGGAGAAGTCATCCATGTTGGGTTATTAGGACTCTTAGTTGATTAGTATAAATAGGAGAGGCGCCTCCCTCACTTGGACATGGTGAGGACTCAAGCAAGTTCACTATAAAGAGGAGAAACAATCCATATGAGGAGGAGGAAGTTGTCCAGCCTCATTTCTTGAGTCTTACACTGAACTTGGTTGAAGTCTATATCGGGGAAGTTTTGGTGGGTTTTCTTCCCCATGATAAATCTTTGTGTTCTCTTTTGTTCTGATGTGCTTGTTATTATTTCAGCGATCCTTTTGTTTTTGGCATAACAACTTTTAAAAATCTTAACACTTCTCATGAGCATGCATTTTCCATATAATGAAAATGTTACTCTTTTCATTTGAGAATGTTTCGTATTATTTAATAGCTTTGGAGATGAAATGGTTAACAAAGAAACTCATAAGCATGATGGTTGATTGTGTGTTTTTTAGATGGTTGGGAAATTTTCATCTCATTCCCAACATTATGATGTTGGGATCACAAGGGCAAGTCTCTCCTAGTATTACTTCTCATAATCATCTCACTTTAGGTTGTGGTAGCCCTTACAGGGGACATCATCCTCCAAGTGGATTCCATGTGGAAACCTCCCCTCCCTTCCCACGTGAATAGTATCTTCTTACAAAACCCCCATGTCACACCCTTCATGAGCCTAATTCTCTTAAATATGACCCATATGTGGATCCCATCTAACCTTCCATAGTGGATAACACCTGTAAGGCCCTAACCTTGAGAGACTTTGAGCATCTTCATTGCATGATCACTTTGGTGGCCTCTTGTCGGTAAGTGCATACATGACATGGATTTGATGATTACATGTTTTAGTTTTGGGTGCCTTGGCTCGTTTACAAGGAACATCATGGAGATGTTGAGTGCCCTTACATAAAGATAAGGTGCACCACAAATGGTGCCAGATTTCACTAGTTGGGTAGGCCATGCAAATATTGTGGGAAACTTGGCGAGGAAAAGAAGATTGTCATCGACAACGACATATGTAAGCATTCACTATGCATGGTGACCAAAGTGAACTTGTTAAACAAGCTTAAGATGGACAAATCAAATGGATACACTTGTGGGCACTTGGGTTCAAATAGACTTGTGATCACGGTTCATGTGGCATAATGGGCATGGTATCATTAGAGATGGACATCAATAAAGAAGTATTGTGGGCACCATTGAGTCACAATATGCAAACACTTGGATCCACCTAGACATGGAGGGGATTGTTGGAGTTTGGAAATACTTATACATATAGTGTATGACTTAAAGTGACTAAGGCATCATTGGAGACTCATTCAGGATTAACAACTTAAGTTCAAAGTGATCATGCAATTGCACTAAGTTATCAATTTTGCACAATATAGTGAATCTAGACTCATTGGATGAAAAATGATGAGGTGAACAGGACTTATAGGAAGCAGTCATTTGGTAGCCTTAGGATTTAGTTTGTACAAGATTGTTGGGCATTGGTAGAAGGTTTATTTGCCTAAGAATCATAGCACTTTTTGTAAAAGAGTGGCATGCAGGATCTTGCCCTCCCTTGTTGTGTGTTGCATAAATTATTCTCATAAATAAAGTTGAAGGCATCCACCTTGGGTGTCAGTTGTACAGGTGCATGTGTATTTTTGCTTGTTTATTGGGATGAATGTTGTTATATTTCTTGCAATTCTTTGGGTTGCTTAACTATTAACATTGACTAAGTGAATAATTTGATAAGTTTTAAATATTGTTAAGTATAAGTTTGGATGTTTTAGAGGTTGCGGCTAGACACACGTCGAATTGTTGAAATTAACTTGGTTTAGTAGGACTTAATTGCATTTGATAGTTTGTAGTCTAAGGTGAAGCTATGGGCATACCTTAAACATAGAGGTGCAATCTAGTTGTAGTAGGCACACGTTCGTCTAACCCCTATGGTCGAGGTAAGGCAGTGTTGCACGACCTCATGTGCTAATGCGAAGTTGGGAAAATTCCTAAGTTTGAAGAAAAAAATTATGAGTAGACTATAGGTATGTGAAAACACCCCTCTTCTTCGTATTCTCCATTGGATGTGTATTAAGATTAAGTGATTCTCATTGGATTTACATCTTGTCTCTTTTAATGACCTTTAATTCGAGTATCGTCAAACATTAACCTATGCATTCCTTTGTTTACTCCCCTTTGAAGTCACTTTGCTCTTGGCTTTCCTGCCCCTTTGTTCACCCCCTCCCCTATCTAGAATTAACCTTGACTCTCTTTGTCTTGCATTATCTAGTTTACATGGAGCATTGTGCTTGCTCCCTAACCAGCTTAGGAGATCCAAGAGAGATCCATAAATTCGTGCCATGTTGCTTCTGAAAGGTGGCCTCACTTAAGGTGGCAATTTGATTACTTCAAATGAGCAATTTGATGCGTAGAAATTGCTAACGAAAACCACTACAATCAAAGCTACTAATTCAAAAGAACATTTGTTTATTGAAGTTTCCAAGCACATCCTTGCTTGCTGGACTAGAAAACAAAACCTCGCAATGCTCTCCCTGTTCTTAAACAAAGGATGGACAAACTAAACATCACACTTACTCAAATCATTACAACCTCACCAATATCACTATCCATTTGATCCTTCCTCCACATGCCATGATAGTAAACAACTCTCAAATGGCCAGACCAAGGATTAAGGTTTCATATGAAATTCGTGACATCAATAAAGTTTATTTTCATTTTAATCGAGTTAAATATTTTACTTAGGTACCGTTATTTGATCTCTTAGTAAAAATAAACGCTTACAAATCTTTAAACACCAAATTTTTATTAATTTTGTAGTTATTTAGTTTTTATAAACCTCTATTTTTAACACATTGATGCCCATAAACTCTATTTGGTTTATGAATATCTTAGGGTTGCATCGTAACCAATTTTGTAGCGATATGAAGAGCTAATACCCAATAAAAAGTAGTTATAGTTATTTTAAAAAAAGAAGTAGTTATAAATACTTTTTTTTGTTTGCTAGAATATTCCTGACTTGCGGTTGTGGCCTTTGGTCTAAGAAACCATGACCTCGTGGAATCTACGTCGTCAAAATCAGCCATAGATCGCACCCAGCCTGGGCCACACCAAGTACACTCAATTGGTTGGATTTTATATGTCTCCTCCCAAATAGCTCACCCCTAAGGGGAAATGAACATGAGTCGCCTTGCTGATGAGACCCACACCTTAACCAAATGAACTAGCGAGAATTGACAATTTAAAATTGTTATTACTTCAAGGAGTAGTTTATTTATTCTACGTTTTAACTTTTTGGTGGTTTTTTTTGTCAAAATCTAGTAATTGTTTTTTGGTAAAATCCAAATTTGGAAGTGTTTAAATTGTGTTGTTGAATGCATAAGTGGATTGTTCAACGTCAAATACCCCTATGGAACTTAGATTATGCAATTTCCACAACTAGTAAACGTGACTCTAAGATATTTTGAATATTTCCAAGTGAGTCCGAATAAAACAAACCAGAAAATACACCCATTTTTTTTCAAAATGTAAAATATTTAAACTACTCCTTACTTGAAAGCAAAGTTATAAAAATAGAAGTTGTTCATGTAAGTTTTTTTTTCCTAAGAAAAAATACATAATTTTATTGCTTCTTTCGAGTAACAAAATTACATTTTTCAGATACACGGCAATGTGTATTCTATAAAAAACCTGAGTAGGTCCAGAAAAAGTAAATACATCATAAGCAAGATGTGTGATCAATCCCGGTCTGGTGTGTCAAAAAATATCTCATTTAATGTTCAGCCATAATCAGTCAAGAACTGAGAAAAAAAGACATACATAATATGAAAATAACATATATCTGTCATGGTCTATAGATAGACACATAATACTGCAAGAATTGTAGCAAAAAACCAGCAAGTAATAGTAGTGCCAAAAAACGAGCTCATTAAGGAGCCACCCCCTCAATGAACGGACGATGGTCAAGATTGTGAACAGTGCCATCAAACTGCTCACAGAATTTCCACTATCCCAAAATCAGTAGTAAACCCTCCTTCGAGGCCAAGTCCGCCTCCTGGTTATTCTCCCTGTAAACATGACTGCAAGAGTATGAATCAGAGGTATCTAAAATATCTGAAATAGTAGAGAGAATATTATCTAGTCTCGTATTTTTGCAAACTTATGTCTTCTTGATTCAGTTGATCACATTCATAGAATCACCAAAAAAATTAAGAGAACGACACCCTTTCTTTGCTGCAAATATGAGTAAAAGTTTCAAGCTGAAGAGTTCAGCATAATTATTGTTGCCTTCTCCTAGTCCCATCGTGATTTTGAAGGAGTGGCCCTATCTAAGAAATGGGATAGCACCACCCCCACATCTTTTTTTTGTGTTGCTCCATCGAAAAAAGCCCAAGGAACAGTCTTGTCAATCTCCACCTCTAAAATATCCCTCTAGTTTTTTACTCTGATATGTTGTGGAAAGGCCTCGAGGATACCACTGGCCAGAGTGGCCGTGATCTCTAGAGTACAACATTTCTCAGAGAAAATCAAGTTATTCCGGGCAATCCACACTCCCCATATAACAAGAAGGGGAAGTGCTTTCATGGAATCCTGAGTGACATTTCTTCTCTAGTTTTCCCATGCCTAAAGAATGTTTATGCCAGTCCAGTTACATAATACTCCATAAATATTAGAACATTCTTTCCACACAGTAATGACATACGAGCACCTCAGAAAAAGATGAACAACTGATTCCTCCGCACCTTTACATAATGAGCACCATCCCGGTCCTTGAAAACTCCTCTTTTGTAAGTTATCCCAGCATGGATCCTTGTTCTCCAAGACACACCACATAAATAACCTAGCTTTTGGTGGGCAGTTTATTTTCCAAAGAGTCTTCCACCACCAAACTACATCTTGATCCTCCTCCTATTCACTTAATTTGATATACCATGCCTTTGGTGTATACTTCCCATTCTGTGCAGCATCCCAGATTAAGACATCTTCCCTATCCCTAAGGATAATTTGATCCCGAGATAGTGCCCCTAAATACCTTCCCAGATCTCGAGTTTCAGGTTCATCAAGCCCAAGGTCCCCAGCCCGAATCCATGATTGTTCCCACCTGACCATCTGCACTGGTTCTACTAGCTGATGGAGGAAAAAGATACCATTCTGTCTTAATGCCAACACGGTATTATCCATAAGCTTATGTTGTTGTAAGCACCTAGTGCATGGGTCTTCCCCAACCCTGAGTTTTCTTCCATTCCCAATCATTCAAGCCAGCCCATTTCCAATGACATAAAATGATTTGACAACAGCTTTCCAAAAAAATAGAACCCCCAGCATGAGATTTTTCTAGGCACCTAAACCAATCCTCAATAGATTCATGACTGATATACTTCTGAATCATCACATGAGACCACAAATTTTTCATCTTCAGAATTCTCCATCCCCCTTTGGACACCAATGATTTAGCAAATAGGAAGATATTTTTGAGTCCCCACCCCCCTAGTCCTTTTGGGATAGCAATCTTCTCCCACCTTACCCATGGGGTCGCATGTGCTTCCTGCTTACCACTCCAAAGGAAAAGAAAGCATATTCTACGAGCCTTTTCCAAAATGCCTTTTGCAATCCATGCCAAAGACATCCAATAGACAGGATTGGCCTCCAAAACAGTTTTGACCAGAACTAGTCTGCCAGCCCTAGATAACCATTTGTGGCTCCACATCTTCAAGCGCTTCTCCAGCTTCTCAAGTAACCAAACCCAATCTTCATGTAAGTTTTATTTTCATTAATACCATTTAAACAAATAGTAAAGAATGTGCATAGCTACACAATTTATTTACTAGCACATCTACTTAATTTGTGGTTGGTGAATGTCGGTAGGTTACAAGTTAAGTACCATGAAATTATACATTATCCATGTGTCAACTACCCATCCATCCCAAATTATATGGCATCCATGCATTGACTACGATTATCCATTTATCAACCATCAGTTATTTTTCACATTTTTTTTCTCTCATACATTCTTCTAATTATTTGTCATGAACTGTTGGTTATCCATTCATCATCTACGAGTTATCCATGCATCAACTACTAGTTATCCATTCATTAGCTACCGATTATTTTTTATATTTATTTTTTTAAATTGTTTATTTCAAGTTTTGAACGACTGCAATGGAATCAATCTAGACAGTACACTTGTCTCATCCTCACGCAATCCTATAAAAGCATAGGTTGTAGTCCACCCCAAATTTTAAAATAAAAATGCCTATCAACGTAATAAATAGTCATTATTGGGAAAATGAAGTGATAAAATCATAGGTTCACTCACCTTATAGATTTATTAAAAAAGTTTAAATAAATGTTTTTATTGATAAAATAAAAATAAATGAAAAACAAGTATTTTAAAAATGATTGTTAATTACGTCGACAGGTGTTTATATATTATCTAAGATTTTGGACTTCCTTGAGAGGATCAACAAGATAAACTCGAGTGTAACAAGTGTACAACCGAGATCCATTTGATGGTCATCGTATCTTGTTATGCTTAAATGCTTATTGATTAATATTTAAATAAGCTTTAGTTAAGGCAACCACATCATATTAAGATTTTTAACATTAAGCTAGCATCATATTAGGATCTTTAACTGAGAGAATAACAAGCACAGCAATCAAACACAAGAGACAATGAACATGGTGTTTTTCCTCGGGGAAACCATTAATGGAGAAAATCCCGCAACTTCCTTAGAGATAGAATCAGCACCAAAAGTAAAACCCCAAAACAGTAAGATGATCTCCCGACATCAATAACCTCTTTCTTCCTTGCCCCAGTGTCTTCTTCTTCCTCAGCTATGGACTACAACTGAGTGTGAGTGAGTGTGTGATAAATAGAGAGGCTAGCTCTCTATTTATACTAATTTTCGACTTGAAAAAACCCTACTAGGGCCGACTTCACCTAGGTGAGTCTAACAACCCTAGTGCCCTGAAACTGTGGGGACTTTAACCCTTAACCAATAGCAGGGTTACCCACAATGACTTGACATGACTTGTTTACATTATAGAACCTCTCGATAGGAACATCGGGGCATGACATGACTCAAGTACATTACAGACACATCTTGAAATAAACATCAGGGTACAATACATAAGATACATAAGTGAATACATTCCGAAGTTACAATTTCATCAACAGTATCTGGTCAACTCTAGGCCATATTTGAGTTTTGCGGTGAACACTCTCAGTCAGTTCATGGTGGAGCTTAGGAGAGTGCATTGGGTTGCCGCAAAACATGTGTTGAGATACATTGCAAGTACAATACACTATGGTCTTGAATATAGGAGATTGGATGGGGTTAGGTTGATTGGCTTCATAGATTCAGATTAGGCATGCAGTGTGGTAGACTGGAAGAGCAATTTTGGATGTTGTTTCAGTTTGGCCTCGGCAGCAGTGTCGTGGTTCAATCGGAAGCAAGCGTTTGTTAGTTTGAGTTCTACAGAGGCTGAGTACATGGCATCCAGTCAGGCTAGTTGCCAGGCACTGTGGCTTCTCAAGTTATTGGTGGATCTATTTAATCAGGAGTTGGGGCCTATGGTGATTTACTATGACAATCAGAGTTGCATCCAGCTCTCTGAGAATCATGTATTTCAAGATAGGTCAAAGCATGTTGAGATCGGGTACCATTTCATCTGTGATTATGTTCAAAGAGGAGTTGTGTAGTTGCAATACATTTCCACTGATGAGCAGGTTGCATATATCCTGACAAGGTCTCTTGGAAGAGGCAAGTTCATTCATTTATGAGACAAGTTGGGTGTGGTGCAAAACACCTTCCTCGGTAAGAGGGAGTGTTTATTTTTGTACCTAGGAAAGTGTTCCCCTGGTGATTTTTTCCTAATTCATAAAGGGGAAAAATTAAAGTGACCCTTGCAATTAATAACTTGAGATGAGTTTTAATTTTCACTTTAGAAAATAAAGTGACTTTTTGATAAATTTAAGTGAGGTGAGTGAAATTAATTTTGGAGAGAATTAAAAGTGCATTTAATCTCATCCATCCACCTAATTCATTTTGGGACCTTGGAGTATATGACCATTCAGCTTCCTCAATTAGACACCAAAAAGGAAAGGGAAGGCATTAGAGTCTCATTCTGAATTTTTCCATGAGATTTGGAGAGCATGGAAGGAGAAAATTTGCAAGAAGAGAGAGAAGAGTAGAGGGCACGATTCCCAATATCGTACAACAACATTGAATATTTTCATGTCCAGCATGCATTCCGAGGTAAATTCTGGGCATGAAATTCGAGGCATTTTTAATGGGCACAGAATTTGAGGCAGACCATACAGTACATACAATTCCGCACCGTCCGTACAATTCTACACAATCCATATAGTGGGCATGAAAATCGAGGCATTTCATATTGTATGTACGGTACAACGGTGGGCACAGATGTTGAGGTAGTCCGTACAGTCAGCTGGGCACGGTTTTCAAGGCAACGAGTTGGTAGAAATTTTGACTGTAAATTTTTTGAATTCAGTCAATTTGTTGAGCACTGTGGTTGAGATAAGTTTATCTCTGTTTTTTGTTGTAATTTCATTTTAATGTGGAAAATAATAATAATAATCTCTCTCTAGAACATGTTTTCCCCGGAGGTTGGGTTTTTGCCTGGGTCATTTGACCAAAAATTTATGAGTCTGAATTTTCATGTGTGACTGTGCTTTTATTACTGCTCATTTAAAGTTGTAAAAAATTTACTTATGTTTCAGTCATAAAATGTTTATGAGAAATGACTTAATTTGAAGTTGAAAGTAAATTGGGTTGGGCATTAAACAATGATGAAAATGGTGGTTGAAACCGAGTTGGGGGAATGAGAAAAATTTACAAGATGAAATTTGAAATCCATTTTATTTAAGTTTTTTAGCATTTTATTTGAGAAGAAACTTGTTGAGTATTGAAACCATGATAGAAATTTGAGAAAAATGAACATTCAAGGATCTACAAATGTGGGTTTCAACAACTAACTTTATATTAAAGAACAATATCTTTGACTTATCTTCATTTATATCTTCCCAAATCTAGGAAGAACAAGTTAAAAGTCTTAACCTCTTAGAAAGTGGCCTTTTACACAGGAAGCACCATGAACAGATTGGAGATGAAATGTAGCTCCTAACGCAACCATATGTTTGGCACCATTGAGCTCATTATTCTATTTCATATTGATATTGGTTTTTCCTAAACCTTTAGTCGCCACAGTAAAGTAGTAAGGGGATAGAGGGTCTCCTTGTCGAATACCCTTTCTAGGATTGAAAGGGGTGGATGGAACACCATTCACAAAGACCGAATATATGGCCAAGGATAAATAAATATGAGCCCATTTTATCGAACTTTCTCTTGAAACCTAAGGCTTTGAACATTTGAAGGATAAAATTCTAGATTGGCTTCGTATAGGCTTTGAACATATCTAATTTGATGCTCATGCCACTTTTCTTCTCAAATTTGAGAGCATGGGAAAGTTCCCAGGATTTGATAATACCATGCAATCTCTTATTTCCACCCTGTTAAACCAACACATTTATTAGATTACAAGGATTCTCTCTAGCCAATTCTCTTTGGCCTTATAAATACTCCTAAAGACATAGTTACACAAAGCAATGGGACTTATAAAATGTAAAGCCTTATTTTTAGCTTCTCTTTAACTATTTGACATCTTCCCATAGAATTTCTCCATTATATACCAATAACCTAGAAGAACTCTAAGGAGAAAACATATTGACCTCAAGCATTGAACTTTGCCAATTAAAAAATGCCATCTTATATCTCCCATAGAAATTTAATTTTCATGAATACTCGTTATGTGCTCTAGTTACAAGTCGTGAAATATTATTGTTGATCGATTGTATGGTTTCCTTCCTATCTATATTTAGGATTAACGAACACATCTTGGAATTAGCCTCTTATCTCACCCTCGACATTATGTCTAGATTCAACATAAATTTTCATTTGTGTTTTGAGTATGGCTATCATGTTACTCTTTTTTCGTGATAGTTTAACATACAATTTGGCTTTTTTATCTCCTTTCATCCACCTAAATCAAGATTTTTTTCTCCAACAAATCCCCTCTCTCATTTCGTATTCCTCCACAGTCTTTGGGATTAAAAAATGCTACATAGTAAGTTCATTCATGATCCCTTAAACAATAAAGTTATCTTGGATCCTATTGATCTCTTCTTCCATTTCCCTTTTTAAGCCAAAGATATTCTTAAAGACATCAATTTTATAATATTTTATCTTGGCTTTCAAAATTTTCATATTTTATTTGAAGGATATATTTTTGACCCACACCTATTATATGTGTTTTGCACTAAGATTTTACCCTCTCTTTGAAATCTAGGTATGTAAATCACGTTTTTTCAAGCTTAAAAGCTACAATAGCCAGTTGATAGTTCAAAGTAAGTTGCAAGAGAATGGGCCTATGGCCCCATTAATATACTAGTTTTTCATGGTAGTTTCATGAAGAATTTGAATATTATATCTCCTTTTATCTACTTGATTCAATCTCTCTCTCTCTCTAAAAACTCTCTTCTCTTATTTATTGTTCTTATATCAATGTTTTGATGATTCTCTTGAATCCCAACATCCTCAAATCAATATTATCAATATAATGAATGGAGTTGAACCAACTTAAACGAAAGGTGCCAACCTTAGGAGTAATATTAGTGTATGAGAAGCAAAAAAAATGAGCCCTTAGGGGATAATTAAGCCAATAGTTTAAGATTGTATATTATACAATGGGGTCCTCCTCATACCTTGCAGTAAACTCACCCTTCATTCTCATAAATTGTTCTCATCTAACATTGTTCTTGTAGATGTGTATATGAGGGATTATCACATCGGTTTGTAAATTATTTGTTATTGCATGAGAATGATACAATGATTAACTCTTCCCCCACCCCTATAAAGTTAAAGCGAGTATTCATACCACATTGATGATGATGATGATGATTACTCCCACTAGGACCAGCTTTGGTCTATTAGACCTATAAAATAAAGTTAATTACCTTGATTTATCAAGTTGTTTCTATAATCAAATTACTCGGAAAAGGAATTTTCGAGATCTATTTGTTTCTTAATGGTTAAGAAGTTATGGAAATTGATGTTACTACAAATGTTATGAAATTTGGATCTATTGTCTATGTAGCCATTCCAACAAAAAGTGTTTTCATCCTTTGCTTTATTTATCTCACAAAGTTGTTGTTGATAACTCATCATTGATCATCAAAAGTGTTTAAATATACCAAAAAATGCAATAACATGTTATGGTCCAAATAACCCAAATAGCATAAGAATATAAAGAATAATTAATTCCACGCCTTGATAATGATAGAAAAATTAATGGCTCCATTCTGAGGCAGCAACCTCCTTTACACCATAAGTTTAGAAGTGACTCTTAATAATCCCTAAAATTTTATCTCCTCGGTATGTATAGAGAAAAAGTGTACAAATACAAAAAATCAACCAACCAATAATGACAACAAAAATATACCAATAGCAACGTGATAGACCAATACCCAAGGGATTAACATGCTTGCCCCTTCAAACAAGTGATGTCCTTGATTCTTGATTAATTTCTAATGATTATGTATGAATAAATGATCCTTTCAAAGTTACTTCTTATGGTAGCAAGTTCTTCCAATAAATGAGGAATTCCATAGTTCCATAATTTATTATTGGCATGTTCTTCCATTTGTATTGCTCCTACAAAGAGAATATTGTTTCTCCCCATGATAATGGTCCTTTTTTCCATAAATTACCCTAAAACCACACCAAATTTAATATCTACATATTCTCCTCTAATGCATATTTCTAACCCTTTTGAATCACCACAAACTAAGCTTTCAATCAAAAGTTATGATAATTTAAGTTGACGAGCCTTGTAAAGCCCTAATTTGGGGTCAGCTCTACTACAAAACCTACACCTATTACAAATTTGCCAAATTTAATATGCCAATACTGAATTTATTGTAGGATGTACTTTAATATGTCCTCTTAAGTCACCCATAGATATCGTTCAATTTGGACCTTCCAAGGGAAAGATATGGTGTAATTACTAGAACCTATTGTTTTTTCCTTATTTAAGGAGAACAAACTTGTATGGCTTGAAACTTTGCACTTGTAGCACTTGAATATGTCTTTCTAATGGCATCGATAATGCTTCAATTAGACATCTTATCTCCAGACATGGACTTTTTGGTAGAACCTATTTTTTAAGGAATCTTTTTGGACTAAGAAAAAAACCTAAATTTTACGATTTGTGTAATTCACAATTATAGTGAACCAAAAAATGAAATGGTGATTGGAGGTACTTCAATGTTTTGCAATTTCCAACCCTACAAGTGGCATTCAAAAAGGACCTCACAATCTTTAGATATATCTATTTTATTGAAATCATGTGTTTGAGCCTAGTTTGAGGACTAAACAAAAACCCTAACTTGTAGGATTTATAACTTCAAAAATATGGAAAACTCAATTATGAAAATTTTAACCAATGTACTATACTCTTTCTTCTATCACCCCATAAATTTCCATGAAAATCCAATAATCACAACAACAAAAAATTATAGCGAAAAATGGTAAGATGTCATGTTTTGATGAACCAAACCAAGGATCATCCACTCTCATATCAAATGTTATAGTCCAAATAATCCAAATGCCATAAGAATGTAAAGAAGTAATACCACGCATTGATAATGATTAAAAAATGGATTAATAACTATTCCACTTCGAGGGAAACCTCCTTTACACCTTATATTTACAAAAAGCTCTTAATGATCCATGAAACTAAATATTTTTGGTATGTATACTCGAGACAGATATATAATTAAAATAATGAACCAACCAAAAATGCCAACAATAATCTAATGAAGATAGTACTGTAATGGCCTAAGGCATATGGGCTTAACATACACATGTACTCGGATGGGGAGGCAGGGGGCGAGGTGCTTTTTTCCCGGATGGAAATCAGGAACTGTCCTTCTCATGGGGACTTGGACTCGAGACAAACAATATGGTGGAGGCTCTAGCAGGGTCTCACTCTTGCCAAAGATCAGGGCATCAGAGACATAGTAGTGATTGGCGATTCTAGACTTGTTCTCCAAGCTCTAAAACCTAGCAACCCCCGAGGATTTGAAGATTCAACAATTGATAAAGAAGATCAAAGTGTCGCCACATTCTTTCAGAATTTCAAAGCCTACCATGTTCTACAGAAATACAACAACCTGGCTGACTCAGAAGCAAATCAGGCCTCCTTTTTGGGGCAGGGTATTCTCAAGCTGAATGGACAGAGGAACACTCGTTATATTCCTTAAGGCCCTAAGCCCCCACCGTCACATGTTCAAGAGATTTTGTCTGCAAGAAATGTTAACGTGGACCTCCACGTGGTTAAAAATTGTTATCATTATGTGTCCCATCCAACCCTGTGGCACGCATAGGGTATCTGAGCCAATGCGGGGAGAAAGACATGCGCCACGAACATGGTTTAATGATCTGAAGAGATGGCATGTCCGGTCCTGTACTTTGCTTGCTCCATCCTCCGTCACATTGATCCTGCATGCATTCAGCTCTGCTCTCATGGAGATCTCATGTATGTTCGCACACTCTGGAATAATGGTGCACAAGGATCCTGACTATATACAAGGTGGTGGAAGGCTGTCGTTCCTCCACCGTTGGGTAATTTGCAAGCTTGTTTCAGTCACGGCCAACTCCCTACTCCTCTGCGCAAGCATGGACTCTTCATCTGAATCATCTGCCTCCTCTCTGCTTGCTATGCATGTTGAAGACGACATCAGGGACATTAAGCAGAAGCTAAAAACCATGAACCGCCTCCTGCACCATATGGACATAGAGGATGGATGTTGTTTAGAGAATGTGGACTAGGACATGATGCAGCTGAGAAAGGAATTCGAACTCGGGATCCAGAAGACCGAACATGTGTTTATCCGGTTCTTGGTAGAATTGGAAGTTAAAGTAGAAAGAATGGAATTAAAAGTGGCGAGGCTGGAAGTGAAGGCTTGTCCCGGACCCTCCTCATGCCATGGAGGAAACGCTCGCTGAATCATGTATTTCTGTAATTTTGATGTTTTTGCTACAGTTAGTTCTGCTTAAAGTTTCTCCTCTGTCATATTTTGAATACTGGTCTAGTTTCTGTTTAAAGCTTTGAATACTGGTATGCTTAGGCTGTTATGATCTTTCTCTGCCGCTTCCATAAGGGCTTTGGTTTTTGCGGCTTCTATAAGGGCTATGTAAGGAATGTAGTTTGCCGCTCTCTCAAGGGCATCTGAATTGTTATGGACCTTTACAGTGGTTATACCACTGTCGGTTAATATAAGCATTTCTATTTTTTTTTAAACATACGCATGTACTCGCCACAACATGAAAAAAAAATTAATGATTTTTGTTATATAAGTGAAACATTATGTTTTTTTCCCCTCATAAAATGGTTCATAATTTTATTTGTATCGTAAACAGAATTACATTTTTCATATGCTTGTACCTGTCATATAGCTCTTTGGTCCATTCTATATGCTTGTACCTGTCCATTTTTCATATGCTTGTACCTGTCCATTTTCAACATTTATCACCTCTCATACATATGCATTGATTTCATATATGTCAAAATAGTTATGCATTTAATATCCTACGTATACAGTCTTCTCTCATTATCCAAAATTAAATTCTACCATTTTCCATGGCTTCCTGTGGGTCGATATCCAAGATAGATAATGAGCATTCACGCTTGCTTATTGGGAATCCATGTATGAAGCTCGAATGTTATGCCCCTGTGACTCTACACACTCTTCTTGAAAACAGATCCATCTATAGTACATAGTAATAGTGCTCACAATCATGTTGTCAAACATAAGACAATGATTATCATGGTTTGTAGTCTATACTGAACATAACAAATATAAGACATTAAAAGCAACAATAATATATTTGTTAGTTTGTTTTATTGTAGAGCACTCTGCATGTCATACATGTTTGCAAGCATTGCAAGAAAAATCCATGACTAAAAGGAACAACTCGACATTTCCCCACAAAAGGAAAAATACAAGAGCTTCATCTTACAAATAATCCCAGATTATATTTTAACTCCTTAATCTTCTAGCAGCTTTAAATTCCAATTCCAATGACTGGGAGCCATTCAGACTAGCATCACAGTACCTAGATTGTACTATGCCCTGTCACAATTGTGTACTTGTCAATTTCCCAGAGTATTAGCAACGCCTCTCAAGAATTCTACCTGTGATCCATCTAGTTTCCAAGTTTGTTCCCCAATCCAAAACATGTGTGTAGAACAATTAGACCATATTCTAGTCTTCACAAAAAACACTCATCTGATGTCTAGTATTCATGATTGTATGGTCCCCTGTAAGTCCACCAGTTTCCCTCATCCTTCTGTGGGCATTCCAACCTTTCCCCTTGCATGAGGTGTAGAATCTAGTTTCCACTTGGATTAATGCAACCAATATAAAATGCAAGAGGCCTAGGAATATGCACGCACCATTATTTGGCTTGATAAACTGCCCATCCATACGACAATGGGTCGTAGGTTGATGTCCAAGATAGATGCAACTACTTAATGAACATTTGTTACTGGCAATATCATTTTTTTTCCTTGGAAAGAAATGCATGCTTTTATTGAGAATCTGCAATTATAGCTCGAGCATAATGTCTGCCAAAAATTTGGTATGCCCAATTGACACTACAAACTCTTCTAGTGTAAATTGTTTATGCTTAATCAATCTTTTAGCATGTGTCATTATCCATTACCGCCACTCAAATACAACAATTTTGAGCTCCATATCATTCACTTTCATAAGTTGCTCAAGAGTCTGACCATATTAACATAATCCCCTATCTTGTATACGTAGCTTCTTCTACAGAAGCAACATCTGTATGTCTTGAAGTGATTATTTTCAAAATCATTTATATTGCTTCATGTATTGAGATCTCAATAAACAAAGGAATCAAAAATGAAAACTTTAGAAACTAATGAAAGGTTACATGTTCATATTTTTTGTAAGTTTCATTCTTCACTTCTTTGATGATCCATTTATCTGGTTCAAGCTTTAATCCTTCTTTTGATATCATGTCACCCTCCTCATTATTTTCCCTATAAACATGTGTGAAAGTGAGTGTGGTAAAAGCTTCATTCATGCTTTGAATCTCATCATATATGGTCCTCAATGTAAAACTTTCCAATAAGCATGGACCCATTGTCCATTGTATCACCATAGATTTGAATATTTTTTGCACCATGCTCTTCTGCCAAAATGAGGATTAAGTTATGTGCCATGAATTCCACTTCATTGTTTGTGCCCCTTACAAAAGATGCTTTAAACTTGTAGTAATGTGTATTATATAGTTCCATCGCCTCCACTGACTAGTGAGTGATTTTGAGAAGCTCCATCAAAGAAAGCTGAACATTTTGTTTTGTCAATAACTCCATTCCTTAATTGTCTTATATCTTTAATTGTTGAATTATGTCGGAAACTCTTGATGATGCTCATCCACTTAATAACATAATGTTGGATAGGACAAGTTTCTCCTCAAACAGTGTTGCATATATAGCTAGTCAACACCCCACCCATAATAATCGGTAGCGCTTTTATCCTGTCGGGATCTTTGTTATTTATCCACCCTTTTAAACATTCTTCAATAGAAACACATGTCCATGCTACACTGATACTAACAAGTTTTCTCACTTTCTTATGTACTTCCTTCGTATATTCACAGATAACTAGAATGTGGTATGCAATTTCTCCTTCATTCTTACACATTAAGCACCTCCTAGGACCTTGTTTGCTTCTTCTTTGACATAGGTCCATGTGAGGATTCTATTATTTAGTGCTATCCACATAAAGACTCGTGCTTTGAGTGGGATCTTTAGTTTCCATAGTGGTTGCCACCACCAGGATGGTTCCTCCACAAGATTATCTTCACATAACACCTTGTATCATATTTTTGGCACATACCAACCCATGGATGGGTTCTTATACCAGAGGAGTTCATCCTCTTCATCCTTTATCGTTACATGGTTGACACTCAAAGACTTGATGTAATGGTCCCACTCAACAACTTCCTTTCCACCTAGTCCTAGTCTGTCAGCATCCTTCCATACTTATTTCTAAATTGATGTGTGCTCATAATCAACCACCTAATGTAGTTTATATAACCTTTATCCTTCAAATTTTGGATCAAATTTTTCATCACTCAAAAGGAATCCCCACATCCGATCCACAAACCTCCTCCCAATTTTACCTTATTTTCTATTTCCACCTTCCAAATAAACCATCTTGCCAACCACAACCACAACCGCAGTAACAATGAATAAATAAATAACAAAACCAAAAAAAACATTATGCCTATAAACACTACTTTTTCCATTACAACTAAATAGTTTTGAAACAATATGCTTATAAACACTACTTTTTCCATTATAACTGAATATTTAAAGAAACTCCTATAAATAATATCTTGTACTTGTACTTCAAAAACATAATAGATAAGATATCATATCACAATACATAAAAATGTCGCGAATTACTCGTCTTAACATCCATATTGACCTTACACTTTCCCGAGATAAAGCATACCACACTTTTTAAGAAAATTTAATCATTTGTTCACAAAACTATCACCACTTGATGACACACAACTTATAATGGCAATACTTTAAATATTTCCTGCTTATAATGGTAATACTATAAATATTTCTTGCTTATTGAGGATAAGCTTAAAAAACCCATGTTCCAAAGCATGTCAACACGACATCTATTTAAATATATTGGAAGGATATACCAAGCCTTTGACCTCCATGTAAAGTGAGAATATAATCATATCATCGGTGTATACAAAATATAATACTTCTATGTGATGGGAACATAAAACCTATAAAGTTAAATATAATCCTAAAATGAACTTAGAAAATACTAAAGTCAAAGGTATCTATTAAAAATATATATATATTATAAAGCTTTTACTTAATTTGGCTTGTTGATAAGGTTACGAAGTTTAAAGTTAGGTAGTCGCCAATGTTAAATCATTATTGATATAGAAGGTAATGAGAAAGTAACGTTTTGTACATGTTGGCTATGCCATTAATAATGAAGCAAAAGCATTACCAATTTAGGGAGTAAGTTTTTTATGATATTTTAAATAAAGTTATGTATTTGTTAGCCATGTCAAAGACATTAACAACTTATGGAGGAGTAAGGTTTTCATGTGAAAGGAAAATTTTCATTGATAAGAGATTTTACCAATATTATTTGATCTTTTTTTTCATAAAGAAAAAAGCATGTCCTTGATATTCATTTTGAATCAAAGGGCATCTGCTGAGCCCGCTCAATATATTGGCTACATTCATAGAAGTGTTCTAAAAAGAGGCATACTGCCAAACATCAAGAAGAGTCACAACTCAACAGTGCTGCAACGGAGAGGGATCAATGCTAATCCAACAAAACAATATACCCATCAGTATAATACTGTCAGACAATCCCATATCTACCGTGGACAAAAAGAGCACAAAGCAGCAGTCTAAAGGAGCCCGCTCCCAACATAAACAAGAAAGGGTGCACAGTGTAATATGGAGAGCATGCTCCAGCACCAACTCAAATGAGCTTGAAAGTGTCCTGTGAGGTCAAATGACCATCAAAAAATTCAGAGTATGAGCCAAATCCCGAAGCCAAAGAAAGTGCAGTTTTAGAAAGACGATCTGCATGTTGATTGTGTTCACGGTAGATATGGCAGAATGGCAGCTCTAGAAAGTGAGAGTAGAGCTTTTTAGTCTCCCTACACTAGTAATGAAGTTCAAGGGGAAAAAGGGTAGCAGTACCCTTTGCCGAGTTGATGATGACTGAGGAGTCACCAAAAACCTTGAGTGTGGGAATCCCCATCATTTGGGTGGTAAGCAGAAGGGCCCAAAGCCCAACCAATTCTGCTTTTGTGTTGGTGCACAGTCTCGCCCCCACAGCAAAATCGAAGGAATGTGACTCATTCAAGTACAGGAAAAAACCTATTCCTCCAATATTTTTTGCTGATGCTCTATCAAAAAAACCACAAGGATATACAAGTTTAGGACCAGGTCCCAATACTCTAGTTTTTTTTCCTTCTTTGCTGGAGGACAATACATCTGTGAGAGATAAACAATCTATTGAATCATACTGAGGACAGATAGCTTTTTCCCTTCAAAGATACAGTGATTCCTTGTTTTCCATAAAATCCACATGGAGTGGAAGGGAAGATAACAACAAACTGAGTGCTCCGAGAATCTGACAGTCCATTTTTCCATAAAATCACAGAGATTATCAGACTGTATGAATGGTGCTATATGATGCTGATCACATAGAAAATTGAGTACGTTCTTCCATATCGGGCAGTGAAAGAATAAATGTTGTGCATTGTCATCATTTGCATTACAGAGAGTGCATATACTAGGCACGATCCAGCCCCTTTTATGGAGGTTATCCTAGGTGAGCAATTTGTTCATTAATGCCAGCTAAATAAAACAACTAATCTTTCTGGGGCAGAGTACCATTCCAAATGAGGTCGAGAAGTCTACTACCAACCGGGGGATTCGATGATTGAACAATGGAATCATATACCAATTTTGCAATAACGAAGCCATCTTGTTTATTGTGTGCCCAAATCAGAGAGTCCGATTGTGAGTAGAGACGAATACCAACCAGATCCAGATCAGTCGTAAAAGAATCCCAAGCTGTTTTCCACTCTCCAGCAACACAAAGATCCTCTGCAGTGTACCAGTAATGGCGTGTCCCAGGAAGGGTATTACGAGCTCGGGCTAGGGTGTTAATCTCCAGATCTTCTAAATATTCAAGAAGGCCTGAAGGTAGTGACCACGAATTGGATGCACCAACTATAAGTTCAATGCCAAGAAGGATGTTATCACCATTACCTACTTGCCAAGCTAGTTCACGACCCAGCCAAGGAAGGGTTTGCAAAAATCCCCTCAAAATAACAGAAACTCCACGAGATAGAAATTTCTTGCCTCGGAGCCAATCCACAACCGTGATATTCTTCAAATATTTATTTATTAGAACCTGATGCCATAAACCATGACTTTGAAGGACCATCCAAAAGTTCTTAAGTCTTAAAGCAATGCTGAACCAATGCAAATTCTTGATGCCCCATCCCCCATTCTTTTTTGGCCAAGAGAGGTGCTGCCAATTGGTCAGATGGTACCTGTGTTTAATGCCTGGGGAGCCCCATAAAAATGCAAAGGATATACTTCTGAGTTTATTTAAAACAGATACAGGAATGGGGGCAAGTCCCAACCAATAGACTGGAATACTTGTCAACACACCTTGTACCAAGATCAGACGGCCTCCAATTGAGAGCAGTTTGTGAGACCAGTGAAGTATTTTGTTCTCAAATTTCTAGATCAGCCAATACCAATCATTGATCTTATACCCCAGAGGCTTGAGTTGATAGCGAAGGTATTTCAAACCAGAAGTAATTGGGTCCATTTTTTGTGGTGGAATTCGAGCTATGTCAGTACCAATGTCCACATCCAGATTGTTGAAGAGAAAGCACGATTTATCCATACTAATGCACATCCCAGATGCCTTGCAGAAAGTACTTAAAATGACTTCAAATGCCATCCACTCAGAAAAGGTACCAATGCCCAGCAGGATTACATCATCCACAAAGAGGAGATGTGTTACGGCAAGAGAAGAAGAAATTTTTATACCTTTGATGAGACCATGATCCCTTGCATATACAATCAAGAGGCTGAGCCCTTCAATAATCAGAATGAAGAGCAACGGTGATAAGGCACAGCTTTGTCTGACACCACGCAAGGCTTTGAAGAACTTCGAAGGAGTGCCATTGATAAGGACAGCAAAATTTGCTGAAGTGAGACAAGCCATAATGTAGTTAACCCCAAGGAGAGGAACCCCTATTTGGATCAGGATGAGACGAATGAAGGCCCAGTTAACTCTATCGAAAGCCTTAACTAAGTCCAGTTTCAGGATGAGTGCACACAAATTCTTGGTCTTTACTGTGTGGAGTGTCTCCTATAAGATGCCAATAGGTTCGACAATCTGACGATCTTTAAGAAACCCATACTGTTCTCTGGAAATGTGGGTGTCCAAATGAGGCTTCAACCTTACAACAGTGACCTTCGAAATCAATTTGTAAAGCAAATTACACAAGGAGATAGGCCTGAAATCAACAAAAGTTGATGGCTTTTCCTTTTTAGGAATCAAAGCAAGGAAAGTAGAATTCAGTGAGGGAGGAACACTTCCCGAAATCCTAGTAGAATCAACCACAGACATTAATTCTTTACCCAATAAGTCAAAGAAATGAAGTTAAAATTCAGCAGGCCAGCCATCAGGACCGAGACTCCTATCTTTTTTGAATGAGTGTAGGGCACTTTCGACTTCAGATAGAGTAATAGGTTGTGTGAGACCAGGGGCATCCTCAAGGGAGATCATGTTGGGAAATGGCATGACAACCCTAAGTTGTTCAAGCAAGCTGGTTTGCTTGTCATCCCGAAATATTTGGGCTTCAGTCCCAACTCCTTAAGAGCATTCTCATCCTCGACAATATTTCCATCCTCATCCATAAGAGACCAAATAGTATTCTGATTTCTTCTACCATAAGCCAAGGCATGAAAAAACTTAGTGTTAGAGTCCCCATGGAGTGCCCACTTAGTACGACTTTTGAGCTACCAGGTTAGAAGGATATGGTCCAATAGGTTTTTTTTCTTGAATCGGAGCATAGACAGAGTAGACTGTTCAACCTGGGAAAGAATACCAAAGACAAAGCCCGAGAGGATGGAGCTAATGTCTGAATCTAACCTATGTGACTCAGTTTACAAGATGGATCCTTTTTCCTTAATCCAACCCTTGACCTCCTTCTTAAGAGAGCGAAGTTTGAGGGTAAGGTGATCGCAATCAGAGCTAGAAGGAAATGGGGGCAGTTCAGACCATTTCTTGGTAACCCAGGTGTTGAAATCAGGATCATTAAACCAGGACCTATTAAATTTGAAGGGGAAATTATAGGACCCTATCTTCTTATTCCATTCAAGGCAGATTGGATAGTGGTCGGAAATGTCAAAATGATGTGTCCACACCCAGTGAACCTGGAGAGAGGCGATCAAAGAAGAAGCAATGAGGAAGTGGTCAATTCTCTTGTTGATCCCTTCAGCGCCCACTCTACCATTTCTCCAAGTAGGACCAGCACTAGGAGAAGCAATGTCCATAAGCCCCAGAGAGTCAAAAAAGAGATTAAAATGCGAAGAGAGTGGATCAATAACAGCCTTTTTTCCCCAAGTCTCATAAGCTCTCAAGGTAAGGTTCAGATCACCCCCTAAAATCAGGTTTGGAGAATTGAGAAGAAACCCCCCCTACGAACATTCTCCCAAAATATTTCCCGATGCCTGTCAGGACCATAACAGTTGAGAATGTCTAAAGGATCAGACATACCCCTAAAGGTAACCTTGACAAGGATACCTGCAACAATAGAAAAGGCACGACATCTGACCTGATGAGGGTTCCAAGCTGACAATAAACCACCCGAGAGACCAGATGCACTAATGGCACAGAATTCCCAGCTAGGTTGGAGCCTTGAGAAAGCATGGAGTGCAGGGTAGGAGCTGCACATAGTTTCCTACAAGAGAATCATATCTGGATGGATCATTCGGAAAAGTGAACAGAGGCTACATTGTTTGTCCTTACTTCCCATGCCCCTGACATTTAGTGAAAGGATCAACATTAAGGA
>LPNX011094089.1:184946-262249 GCA_001517045.1 Pseudotsuga menziesii
CTGATGAAAGATCCCTAGGCAATCCCCGATTTTCGTTTTTCTTCTTTCTGACCGTGACATTCTCGAAACGAATGGAGTTTAGGTGGAGGGTGGATGGGGAAGAAGGAGTGGTAGCTAAGAAAATCGTCAGAGATTTTTGTAGTGAGGGGTCAGAGAAGGAGGGGGAGGAAGTAGGGCTGTGAGGAGAGGGGGTAGGGGGTGTGATGTGGTGGAAGAGGGGAGTGGAGGGAAATCCACTAGCGATGAGAAAGGAGGCATAGAAGGAGAAGGGTGAGGGTGAGGGGTGACAGGTGAAGACAGGTAAAGTTCAGGCTCAAGGGGAGTAACAACAGAGGGTGAAGAAGGCACTTCCGAGGAGACCATCAGTGGGGAAGGCTTAAAAGGAAAAGCATCCACAGGGGCGTTTACCAAAACATCTAAAACAACAGAAACAGGGTCTTTGACCAATCCATCTAATGCTTCCAGCATAGATACAGGAACATCATCAAAGAGAGAAAGGGAATGTGAATAAATACCAAATTTAGGATGTTCTAGAGCATAAGATTCTGTGGGTGCCTTGACCTCCGGAGATACATCCAGACTGGTACAGGAGTGCTCGTCCAGGAGAAGGGGGCAAGTTCTTCGAAGATGTCCTGTATCACGGCATCTACTACAGCCGAACGACACATGCAAATAGTCCAGCTTTTTTACTAGGAGTCGTTCCTTGCAAAGAATTTCCACTTCAGCAGGTAAACCATGTGAGATGTCCATCTCAACTAACACCCAAGCCATCCTTTTATCAAAGGAAAGGTGAAAATCCTCGTCCACAACCACAAATCTGTTGATCGTGTTCGTGATACCCTCGAGTATATTCAAATTCTAGAGGGGAAAGGGGAGAGAAGGAAGCAAAACCCATAGGTGGCACTTCGTAAACTGTTCCCGGAGGGGATCGAAATGGGAATGCCAACGCCCCAAAACCAGTGACCCCACACCGATACACCATATCCGATCCAGTATGAGATCTGTGTGCGCCTCTTCAAGGAAAACGAAGACTATCCATCCATTAGAAAAGAGGCTAATGGTGGGAATATAAGTTAGAATCGGCTTCCAGAAATCACAGGCCCAGTCAACCCATGCCTTCTTACCCAGCTTACAGTATTCTAAACGCCCCACTAGAGCACGAGAGCACAGGGAGGACACCCGGTCCATGAAAACATCATGACCAAGGACGTAGCGGAACCGCCCTTCATGGGTTTTTATATTCTTAGCATGTCTCGGATGATGGAAGCAAGATGCAGCCACATTGTTTGCCATGAGGTGGCTATAGAATTCAACCCTAACCATGCACCCAAAAATAGCCCACCGAAAATAAAACTCCCATCCACAGGGGAAGGAGTAGACGAAAACCCCCAAAATCCACCGCAAACCGTGCACCGGAGACAAATCAAAACAAAAACCATAGCGAGGGTTCATTACAGAAACCCTCGGTCCTTCCAATGACAAAACCCTGATAAAGGAAAAACCTACCAGCTAAAAGGAGAGGACCACAAACAGAAAAACAACCCGACAAACCGACCGGAGAGTGCTAAAGAAGTACCACCCAACAAATCCCGGGGAGCGACGACCAAACCCTAAAGTCACGAGGGAAGCAGAGAACTGTAAATGTCAACCATGTGCAAGCTAACGAGAGCAAAAATGAAAAATCATGGTCTTATCAACGTAAGAGCCCATGCAGGGTTGACAAACAAAAATAATGACAGAAACCCAACAATAGCGGCGACAGTAAAACAATGTCCTTCCCACTTTTTCACCTGGTTGGTACTAATCCCCCTGGTAGGGGGAGGGACTCCATGAAAGCTGCCAAATGTGGGACCAGAGAACCAAAGAAAACCCAGGACCGGCGGTGCTCCAAAGCAAACGGGAAGGCATGGAAGGTGTGACAGATACTAGGGAAACGTACTAGACAAAAAAACAAAGGAAACCCATAAAAAATAGCCCCAGCCCAGCCGAAAAGGAGGAGGATCAGGGTAATGGCCGCCATGGCAACGGCCACAGCTCAAGCAGAGCGAGCTCTTGGAGAGGCGCCATAAGTTTGGTACAACTTTATCATATATTATTATTTGATCTTTATATTAAGTAAAAGCACCATTTTTTTATTAAGTAAAAAGTACATTTTTTTTATTATGTCTTTGACATATAGTTTTTGGTAAACAAACATTAATTTGTTGGTGATTTTTAAATTTTTATAAAAGGTTATAGTTTGAACATAAGAAATGAAATTTTATTAAAAAAATAAATTTTTAAATAGTATTTTTCTGGTATTTAATTGGTTGTTTGAGGCTTACGTCTGCCTCGTTATGTGTTTCCCACCACACGACGACGGGATGACGTCGGGCTCTTTAAATGTTTTCACAGGTTACTTGATAGCTTTAAAAGATAAGTTCTGCACATAGAACAGTGTGTGCAGGTTTTCACGGTTTCGGTAAATGCAATCCACCCGGCACGATGCATGGAGCCACCATTGTTCTCTTTCTCTAACTCTATGCATAGTTGACACACCTTCAAGCTTTCTGCTTTCGTAGACATCTGTCTAGAGTAACTTCAACTCTCACATAGCCAGAGATGTGTTAATCTCAAGCGCTCCCCTCCCTTATCCACAATTCTCTGGAGCAGTGGATTTCATTGAAGTTGGAGATAAGATATACACCCCATAGCCGGAAGATAAAGCAGTAAGATTGAATGAAACTCTTGCATAGACAAAAGATAGAATAGGAAGATTGAATTAAACTCCCGCATAGACGAGACATACGAGTGGATTTTTTTGGGAGCTGCCCATAAAAAAGTTGAGAACAAGTCGAGGACAAACCAATTAAAAACAAATGGATAGAGTTGTTGAGCAATAGTCGATTTGAGAACAAACGAAGCGAGAACGGGTGGTTAAGCTTATCATTAATTAAATCTTTGTACATGGATTCTCTACAACCTCGATCTACCTCCTATATCTCTACAATCACCATCAAGTCTTTATTATTGTTTATGATATCTTTTTGTAATATTTTTATAACATTTATAATTGCAATACAATGCACGAGTTAGCTAATGAACTTTCTGCTCAACACTAGAGGAGATAAGAATCATTCTCAGGACTTATCCATGCGATTGAAACCCGCCATAGGCACTACGCATAGCTAGAGAGATCAAAGAAACAAGTGCTTATGAGTCTCGAACAAGCCTAGCGTCAGAAACTTCTTGATCTAACACTATATATGGAACGACATTCATAGTGTCTAGGAACAGGTCCTAGCCTAAGGTGGTATGGAAGACTAAGATCGAATTCCAGTTATCTAAAGTTAATTTATCTACGTATCGAGTTCACATTGTCTCCTAGTAATGGTTGAGAATTGGCACCAACCTAAGAGAAATAGAATCATATTACAAATTACAATCACAAAGTAAAAAGTATAGATGTGAGATCATATATTAACGTAGGGGAGCATATGGATTGAATGAGTATGCATGACTGCTCTAACTCTCTAACACATAAACATATGACAGTGTCAAGCTCTTTGCAAGACACTTTTTGAAATCATGAGTATAGACCAACACATTGTTTAAGCTAGACTTTTCGATCGTCTGCATTTAGACCAATTGAAGTTCCACTCTTATGCACGTAATCAATGACAGGTTTATAATGTTTTCATTTGTTGTGAACGCGGGCCCAGACTTATGAAAAATATGTTGAAGTACAGATTGGCATTCCATGTATAGGACCGATGGGATGCATTAGATATGGGCAAAAAAGGAAGTCGGTTTTAGCTGCCTCCAAACTCGACAATCAATAATTATTACTCCACCATTACTATAATTATTACCACCCATGTTCACTTGAAGTTGTTGACAGGAGAATGTTTCGAACCAAATATAAAAATACAGGCTATGCATGTAATTTGATAACGTACGATTACTTCAACTAGGCATAAAAATAATTAAAAATAAATTAAGGTATTAAGGATTAATTATGATGTAATGTTGAGGATCGTTGGGGAATAAGAACATTTAAAAGCGTTTTTAATAGTAGGGTTGTTTTTAAGTAAATTTGGTAAAACATTAAAGGGTTGAAATAGTTTTATACATAAATGTCACTTTATGGATAACGATAAAGATCATAATATTCATGGCGATGTAAAATTAATGGTCGGTCAATAGGACACCACCATTGCAAGATGTAACACACGCCACGCAAAAGATAATCATGATAGCTGATGTATCCCTTTAAATGTTCCCAAATAAGTGGATTTCATGGTTTGAAATGGCTTCATTACTGGTGCAGCTTACATGTCCTCTCTGCCAATCGAAGCAGGTTTGTGATGTTGTGATAGAGTGGGACTAACTCATATGATCTGCCACCTCTACTCAAAACATGTGCAACCTAGTGAAACCACCACCAATTTTGCACTTTATCTGTATCTTCTATGTTTTTTTACTAAAGTGGTAGGTATCTGTCTTCTCCATGGTGCCCAAGTAGAGGAGAGGAGAAGAGATGGGCACTGTATGAAAATATATGTGTATTTCATCAAAGTATCATGGTATAAGTATTTACAAAGAAAATATATTCTATCAAATTTGGTAAAATGGACGCTTCATTTCTATTTCTGATTTTGATTCAAATAGTAATTTATCTGTATTAAGTTTATTATGGTATGTTTTACTCATGCTTCTATCTTTGTCCAATCCACCCTATAGAATATAATGTTTCGCATTAACCCCAACCTGATCAAGGGAGGAGTCCGAGTCTGAGGCATTCCTTATAAAATGGATCGGGGGCAACAGCAGGGTTTGACTCTAAAGATTTCATGAGTGTAAGAGATAAGATTTGGTTGCACCCACCTGAGACAAGACTAACCTTTAGATGGATGGGGACTCAACAAAGCTTGATTTATTTATTAGTTTCACATAGATTTTAATTAATCATGCGTGCTTCCACCAACCCTTTTTTAAGTGATCATAATATTTTTCAACCAATCCCTGTTTCTATTTTTTATTTAAATTCAGTAAAAAATCCAATGTGAGTCATATTTGTATGGTATTGCAATTGTACTAATGATCATAGAACCTTTTTTTTTGTTTTCACTGAAAGTATGAAAGTTTGTATTTACCCAAAACTTTAATAGATATTGATAACAACGGCAAAAACTACGTCATAAATATTGAGAAAGTTCAAAACCAAAATTCCAAATTCATTTATATAATTACAACATTTATTTTGTCACCAACTTAGATTAGAATTGTTGTAAGTATATATATTCTCATATTTTTAAAACATAAAACATGTTAGCTATTCATCAGTTTTAATTATTAGTATTATTCGGTCATTTAATTACTAACATTTATTTTGTTACCAGCTTAAATTATAATTTTTGTGTGTATATTTATTCTCATCTTTCTAAAACACATAACATGTCAATATGGAGATAAATAAATATTGAATGATAAAATAAAATAAAATACATATAAATGAATGTTTAAATCTGCTTGCCAGTGAAGCAATCCGTTGAAAATCCTCACTACTACAAAATTGCTAGTTTACTATCAAGTTAACTTGCAACGACATGTGGCAATTTCACATTGTGCATTGGTTTATAAATTATACGCATATTTGTAAACTCTACTTTCTACTCTAATATATGTTTACTGCATCATCAATATATTGCTACCAATAGCTTAATATGGACTTGTTTCACTAACATAAAGCTCAATAGAGTTAGTCCTTATCTTAACTATATTAATATTCTTCTTCTCGCTAGTTAAAATTGAGGAAAACATCTAAATTAGTTTCTTAATTACAACATTTATTTTGTCACAAGCTTAGATTATAATTGTTGTACCTATATTTATTCTCATGTTTTTAAAACATAGAACATGTTAGTTATTCATCAATTTTAATTATTAAATACAATTAGTGTATGCATATCCATTGATCTCTATGTTTCTGCAACATTTTTTTTCTTCTTGTGAATTATATATGTTTCTGCAACATATTTTACGTAAGAATCATAATGCATATTTATTCATCACTAAAAAGCATGGAAGGGAGAATGAAAAATTGAAGCCTCTTATACAAAAGAATGTTGGTCAATAAAATAATTTGAAATGAATGTTGATTAATAAAATAATTTATTTTAAATAAAAGCATTAGAGAGAGAAATAAATGTTGACCGACCAAGGTCCTTAAAAAGTTTGAACTTGCTCTCTAGAGATGCCATGTTGAAAAGAGATTTAAGAGACTTGTGCTTTCAGCTTTTAAAATATATCCTCAGAGTAATCCCTTGGATTGTTAGTGTACTCACCCACCATGACTAGGGTTAACCTACAGGGGCATGTGGCAATGTCGGGGACATTTCCACCACGTGGATCTTGTTAAAGAAATGTAATTGTGCAAGATATTTTATTTTGAATTATTATTATTTTTATCATTTTGGAGATGTTGATCCTTAGATTAGGGATGTTATTGATGTATTTGGTCATGTAAAGTCTTAAGGTAAAAGCTCCATTCTAAGTCGGGTAAGTAGTACCCAAAAAAGTATTATTAAAATGTATTTTTTAGTCTTCCAAGGCAAGTCATCCCTGGTGGCAAGGAGAAGTAGGCCCTATTGGGTTATTAGGCCTCTCAGCTAATTAGTATAAATAGGATAGGCGCCTCCCTCATTTGGACATGGTGATCACTTAAGCAAGTTCGCTATAGAGAGGAGAAACATTACATCTCAGGAGGAGGAAGTTTTTAGTCTTATTCTTAGGTCTTACACTATACTTGGTTGAAGTCTATATCGAGGATTTTTTTGGGGGTTTTCTTCCCCGTAAGGGTTTTCTGCGATAAATCTTTGTGTTCTCTTTTGTTCTATTATGCTTGTTATTCTTTCAATGATCCTCTTGTTTTTGGCATAACAACTTTTAAAAATCTTAGTATCAAAGTCAACCTAAAAGAAGACATTGCGCAATAGTTTTCTCTTAGTACAACAAGCTAGGGCTCACTATTTCGGATACCTCCCTCCACAGATCAGTCGAAAAAGAAGGAGCAATCAACTCGCCCTAGGAGGGTGCATCTTTCTGTCAAAGCAATTTTTAATTCTGTGGATTTCATTTTTTGACCTACCACTGCTGTTGGGAGAAACTAAGGCATCAGATTTTTCAAGGTTCCATCCACATATTCTAGAAAAGCAAGATACAATCTAGCTCACTTTGGGGAGGTGTGTCTTTTCCTCCAATCAACTCTATAAGTGATCTCAGTCAGAAAATTAGGGTTTTCCAGTCAAACCCTAAGTCATCCTGAAGCAAATTCCAGAAGCAGCCCTCAAATTAGTAAGATCTATCTCCTATATTTCCATTTGAGGTTCTCATTCATTAAATATAACAAACGGTGCCAAGCTTGCTAAAAAGCTTGAGGGAGTAGAGAACTTCAAAGCATGGAATTATAGATTCATGCTCATCCTTGAAGAACATGACCTATAAGGCTATATCAAAGATGAGGTCAAGGAACCAGAGCAAGATGAAGCAAAGGTCAAGCACAAGAAGGATATGATCAAAACCAAGAGAATCGTGGTTGATTCTACCAAGGATCATTTGTTCCCCCAAGTATCCTTAAAGAGTACTCAAAATGAAATGTTTGATGCACTAACAAGTTTATTTGAAGGAAAGAACATCAATAGCAAAATGACCTTGAGAAACCAACTCAAGGGTGTGAAGATACAAAAGGCAGAATATATGCAATCATACTTCTCAAGAGTATCTCATATCAAAGAACAGTTAAAATCCATTGGTGACATGGTGGAAGAAGTGGAAGTTGTGATGGCCACCCTAAATGGTCTCCTGAGAGAATGGGATTCCTTCATTAGAGGAATATGTGATAAAATAAATTTAACCAAGTTCAACAAACTATGGTAACCAAGTTCAACAAACTGTGGGAAGAATGTGTACAATAAGAAGGAAGGATAGCAAATAGAGAAGAGAAGATAAATGATAATGAAGATCAATCTCTAGATGCACATACAAAGAATAGAAGAGATAAAAGGAAGAATCGAGGATAATCACCTAGAATACTACAAGACTTCAAAAGAGGTAAGAGACCTAGAAAAGATTACTCATCCTTTGAATGCTATTCATGTCATAAGATGGGACACATTGCCAGAAATTGTCCTCTTAAGAAAAATCAGTTCAAGATGAAGAACCGAAAGTACCATGCCCATACAACTGAAGAAAATGAATTAGATAAAGAAAGGGCCAAAGAAAATTAAGACTCTAGTGAAGAGTGTGTCCTAATTTCAGTTCTCACAGGATTGGTCTCTCATGGAAGTGACACTTGGCTTATAGACAGTGGTACTTCCAAACATATGACAAGTCACAAAGATTCTCTCTCATGTCTTACCCAAAAAGACTATTCACACAAGGTACAACTTAGAGATCATTATCAGTACCCCATCAAAGGAATGGGAGAAGCCTCTTACAAACTAAAATCTGGAAAGTCCATGAAGATGAAAGAAGTATTATATGTTCCAGGTTTGAAGAAGGATCTTCTTTCTATTTTAGCTCTAGATAAGAAAGGTCTTAGATTTGCCCTTGTAGATGGTGAAGTTCTTATGTGGCTGAAAATAAAAACAATAGATGATGCAACTATAATTGGTGTTAAAGAAGAAGGACTCTACGGATTGAAGGGGAAAGTAGATTCAACCCTTATGACCACTACCATCAATCCATGTGAACTTTGGCATAAAAGACTTGCTCATGTGAACTACAAATCATTCCCAATTGTGAGCGAGGTAGTGACAGATGATCCAAATCAATCATGAAGGAGTATGTAAAGGATGTGCTCATGGAAAGAACACCAAGAACCCATTCCCAAGCAGTAAAAACAAAGCAAAAGGGATCTTAGATATTGTCCACTTAGATGTGTGTGGACCAATATCAGCTACTTCCTTAGGCAGGTATGTGTACTATGTCACTTTTATTCATGACTACTCTCGTAAGACTTGCATATATTTATTGAAAGGAAAAGATCAAGTATTTGAAAATTTTAAGGAATTTAAGGCTCTTGTGGAAAATTTATCCAAAAATAATATCAAGACCTTGAGATCAGATAATGGAGGAGAATTCATTTTAAATGAATTTAAGGACTTATGTAAGGAAGTTGGGATTAAGAGGGAGCTTACCACACCCTATAATCCCCAACATAATGGAGTGGCGAGAATAAAGAGTAGATCTATCATGGAAGCAGTCAAAGAAGTTATCCATGATCAAGCTCTACCTATGCACTTATGGGTTGGAGTAGCAAGAATCAAAGTCTATGTAAAAAATAGAATAGCTCATAATGATCTTGGAAACAAAACCCCATAAGAGATGTTCACCTGTGAAAATCCCGAAGTTAGCCATATGAAGATATTCAGTTGTCCCGTCTACTTACATATTCCAAAAGAGAAAAGATCAAAATTGGACTCTTCAAGAAAGAAGGAAATATTTGTTGGATACAGTGACCAGTCAAAAGCTTATAGAATCTACATTCCAGGTTTCTGTCAGATCGAGATCAACAAAGAGAGTGGTCCTATCACCTACCGAGTGAGGATGCTCTTGCAAACAATAATAATCTCATATGGAGAGTGAACCTACATTCATTTGCAGACGATATCTTGCATTCATTTGCAGACAAGATCCTACATTCATTTACAAACGACAATATCTTAGTTGAGGATGGTCCTGCGGACAAGAACACTCTCTTGTTGAGAGTGGTCCTAGCACTTACCAACTGAGGATAGTCCTATGGACGATAGTACTCTCTTGATGAGAGTAGTCCTGCATTCAATTACAGATGATGATGTTCTAGCATTGTTTATGTTATGGGTGATTTAGTTCAGTATTTGTATACTGATGATATTCCAGGTGATGCTTGAGATGATGCCATAGATGATGATGCTTGAGATGATGTCAATGTTTAATTTATCAAAGCTTAGGATATTTAAGCCTGGATGAATTAACTTGTGAAAGAAGGTTGAAGGAGAAAGGAAGAATTCAATATACACTGATTAAACATTCACAGCAAACTTGAATAACCAAGAGACAAATTTGGTCAGCATAACATTACATCTGTTATCTTTAACCTATCTGTAATACAATGATCATACAATAGGAAGAATTCGAATACACTAGGTATGATTCGAATTCACAAACTTGGAATGACTCCAATGCTAACTTGATGTGAGAAAATCAACACTGAGAGATCGCTAATCTTACTCGGGACAACTAAATCAATTCATAGTCAGTTAACTGAACAAGGTAGGTAGGAAAAGGCGACTAACCTCCTTGAATCACATAAAAGTGACGCTGGACTAACTGGAGATGAACTAACTAATTCCCTTCTAAGGATAACTCAACACATAATAGGGTGAACTAATTATAGAATCCCATGACTCGATGTGAGATCCTAAATTATAGGGATTGGCCTCCTAAGCTCCTAAACTCATACATATTGGCGCATAGTGTTAGGTGGGCTCCATATGAGTTCCTTGTGGCACTAGTGAGGTGGCAATAGACTCCTAAGCTAGGAAATAAATATTAGACTATGATGGTCAAAGGGAGGATTATTAATTAATCCTAACAACCAAAGATGATGATGCTCAAGATGGTGCCAAAGACTATGATGTTAGAGATGATGATGTTCGAGCAGAGATGGTGATGCTTGAGATGATGCCAAAGATGGTGATGCTAGAGATGATGATGCTTGAGAGGATGCTATAAATGATGATGCTCGAGATGATTCTAGAGATGATGATGCTTGAGATGATATATGTGATTTTGATGTTCCATGGATGATGATGATGATGACATAATTGTTCAAAACTTCCTATGACATATAGATTCATGATTCATTTGTACAAATTTATTGTTGTTGTATAATGCATTACTTGTTAAGAGGGAGTGTTAAATAAATGTAATTGTGAAAGATATTCTATTTTGTATTATTATTATTATTTCCCCTTCCGGAGATGTTGTTCCTCCGATTAGGGATGTCATTGATGTATTTGGCCATGTAAATTCTTGAGGTAAAATCTCAATTGTAAGTTGGGTTAGTAGTACCCACAAAACTATTATGAAAATGTATTTTTGAGTCTTCTAAGGAAATTTGGCCCTGGTAGCAAGGAGAAGTCAGCCATGTTGGGTTATTAGGCCTCTTAGTTGATTAGTATAAATAGGAGAGGTGCCTCCCTCATTTGGACATGGTGAGCACTCAAGCAAGTTCACTATAGAGAGGAGAAACAATCCATATGAGGAGGAGGAAGTTGTCCAGTCTCATTTCTTGAGTCTTACACTGTACTTGGTTGAAGTCTATATCGGGGAATTTTTGGTGGGTTTTCTTCCCCAGGATAAATCTTTGTGTTCTCTTTTGTTCTGATGTGCTTGTTATTATTTCAGAGATCCTTTTGTTTTTGGCATAACAACTTTTAAAAATCTTAACACTTCTCATGAGCATGCATTTTCCATATAATGAAAATGTTACTCTTTTCATTTGAGAATGTTTCGTATTATTTAATAGCTTTGTAGATGAAATGGTTAACAAAGCAACTCATAAGCATGATGGTTGATTGTGTGTTTTTTAGATGGTTGGGAAATTTTCATCTCATTCCCAACATTATGATGTTGGGATCACAAGGGCAAGTCTCTCCTAGTATTACTTCTCATAATCATCTCACTTTAGGTTGTGGTAGCCCTTACAGGGGACATCATCCTCCAAGTGGATTCCATGTGGAAACCTCCCCTCCCTTCCCACGTGAATAGTATCTTCTTACAAAACCCCCATGTCACACCCTTCATGAGCCTAATTCTCTTAAATATGACCCATATGTGGATCCCATCTAACCTTCCATAGTGGATAACACCTGTAAGGCCCTAACCTTGAGAGACTTTGGGCATCTTCATTGCATGATCACTTTGGTGGCCTCTTGTCGGTACATGCATACATGACATGGAGTTGATGATTACATGTTTTAGTTTTGGGTTCCTTGGCTCGTTTACAAGGAACATCATGGAGATGTTGAGTGCCCTTACATAAAGATAAGGTGCACCATAAATGGTGCCAGATTTCACTAGTTGGGTAGGCCATGCAAATATTGTGGGAAACTTGGCAAGGAAAAGAAGATTGTCATCGACAATGACATATGTAAGCATTCACTATGCATGGTGACCAAAGTGAATATGTTAAAGAAGCTTAAGATGGACAAATGAAATGGATGCACTTATGGGCACTTGGGTGTCAGATAGACTTGTGATCACGGTTCATGTGGCATAATGGGCATGGTATCATTAGAGATGGACATCAATAAAGAAGTATTGTGGGCACCATTGAGTCACAATATGCAAACACTTGGATCCACCTAGACATGGAGGGGATTGTTGGAGTTTGGAAATACTTATACATATAGTGTATGACTTAAAGTGACTAAGGCATCATTGGAGACTCATTCAGGATTAACAACTTAAGTTCAAAGTGATCATGCAATTGCACTAAGTTATCAATTTTGCACAATATAGTGAATCTAGACTCACTGGATGAAAAATGATGAGGTGAACAGGACTTATAGGAAGTAGTCATTTGGTAGCCTTAGGATTTAGTTTGTACAAGATTGTTGGGCATTGGTAGAAGGTTTATTTGCCTAAGAATCATAGCACTTTTTGTAAAAGAGTGGCATGCAGGTTCTTGCCCTCCCTTGCTGTGTGTTGCAGAAATTATTTTCATAAATAAAGTTGAAGGCATCCACCTTGGGTGTCAATTGTACAGGTGCATGCGTATGTTTGCTTGTTTATTGGGATGAATGTTGTTATATTTCTTGCAATTCTTTGGGTTGCTTAACTGTTAACATTGACTAAGTGAATAATTTGATAAGTTTTAAATATTGTTAAGTATAAGTTTGGATGTTTTAGAGGTTGCGGCTAGACACACGTCGAATTGTTGAAATTAACTTGGCTTAGTAGGAGTTAATTGCATTTGATAGTTTGTAGTCTAAGGTGAAGCTATGGGCATACCTTAAACATAGAGGTGCAATCTAGTTGTAGTAGGCACACGTTCGTCTAACCCCTATGGTCGAGGTAAGGCAGTGTTGCACGACCTCATGTGCTAATGCGAAGTTGGGAAAATTCCTAAGTTTGAAGAAAACAATTATGAGTAGACTATAGGTATGTGAAAACACCCCTCTCCTTCGTATTCTCTATTGGATGTGTTTTAAGATTAAGTGATTCTCATTGGATTTCCATCTTGTCTCTTTTAATGACCTTTAATTCGAGTATCGTCAAACATTAACCTATGCATTCCTTTGTTTACTCCCCTTTGAAGTCACTTTGCTCTTAGTTTTCCTGCCCCTTTGTTCACCCCCTCCCCTATCTATAATTAACCTTGACTCTCTTTGTCTTGCATTATCTAGTTTACATGGAGCATTGTGCTTGCTCCCTAACCACCTTAGGAGATCTAAGAGAGATCCATAAATTCGTGCCATGTTGCTTCTGAAAGGTGGCCTCACTTAAGGTGGCAATTTGATTACTTCAAATGAGCAATTTGATGACTAGAAATTGTTAATGAAAACCACTACAATCAAAGCTATTAAGTCAAAAGAACATTTGTTTATTGAAGTTTCAAAGCACATCCTTGCTTGTTGGACTAGAAAACAAAACCTCGCAATGCTCTCCCTGTTCTTAAACAAAGGATGGACAAACTAAACATCACACTTACTCAAATCATTACAACCTCACCAATATCACTATCCATTTGATCCTTCCTCCACATGCCATGATAGTAAACAACTCTCAAATGGCCAGACCAAGGATTAAGGTTTCATATGAAATTCGTGACATCAATAAAGTTTATTTTCATTTTAATCGAGTTAAATATTTTACTTAGGTACCGTTATTTGATCTCTTAGTAAAAATAAACGCTTACAAATCTTTAAACACCAATTTTTTATTAATTTTGTAGTTATTTAGTTTTTATAAACCTCTATTTTTAACACATTGATGCCCATAAACTCTATTTGGTTTATGAATATATTAGGGTTGCATCGTAACCAATTTTGTAGCGATATGAAGAGCTAATACCCAATAAAAAGTAGTTATAGTTATTTTAAAAAAAGAAGTAGTTATAAATACTTTTTTTTGTTTGCTAGAATATTCCTGATTTGCGGTTGTGGCCTTTGGTCTAAGAAACCATGACCTAGGGGAATCTACGTCGTCAAAATCAGCCATAGATCGCACCCAGCCTGGGCCACACCAAGTACACTCAATTGGTTGGATTTTATATGTCTCCTCCCAAATAGCTCACCCCTAAGGGGAAATGAACATGAGTCGCCTTGCTGATGAGACACACACCTTAACCAAATGAACTAGCGAGAATTGACAATTTAAAATTGTTATTACTTCAAGGAGTAGTTTATTTATTCTACGTTTTAACTTTTTGGTGGTTTTTTTTGTCAGAATCTAGTAATTGTTTTTTGGTAAAATCCAAATTTGGAAGTGTTTAAATTGTGTTGTTGAATGCATAAGTGGATTGTTCAACCTCAGATACCCCTATGGCACTCAGATTATGCAATTTCCACAACTAATAAACGTGACTCTAAGATATTTTGAATATTTCCAAGTGAGTCTGAATAAAACAAACCAGAAAATACACCCAATTTTTTTTCAAAATGTAAAATATTTAAACTACTCCTTACTTGAAAGCAAAGTTATAAAAATAGAAGTTGTTCATGTAAGTTTTTTTTTCCTGAGAAAAAATACGTAATTTTATTTCTTCTTTCGAGTAACAAAATTACATTTTTCAGATACACGACAATGTGTATTCTATAAAAAACCTGAGTAGGTCCAGAAAAATTAAATACATCATAAGCAAGATGTGTGATCAATCTCGGTCTAGTGTGTCAAAAAATATCTCATTTAATGTTCTACCATAATCAGTCAAGAACTGAGAAAAAAAGACATACATAATATGAAAATAACATATATCTATCATGGTCTATAGATAGACACATAATACTGCAAGAATTGTAGCGAAAAACCAGCAAGTAATAGTAGTGCCAAAAAACGAGCTCATTAAGGAGCCACCCCATCAATGAACGGACAATGGTAAAAATTGTGAATAGTGCCATCAAACTGCTCACAGATCTTCCACTATTCCAAAATCAGTAGTAAACCCTCCTTTGAGGCCAAGTCCGCCTCCTGGTTATTATCCCTGTAAACATGACTGCAAGAGTATGAATCAGAGGTATCTAAAATATTTGAAATAGTAGAGAGAATATTATCCAGTCTCATATTTTTGCAAACTTATGTCTTCTTGATCTAGTTGATCACATTCATAGAATCACTAAACTTTTTTAGAGAACGACACCCTTTCTTTGCTGCAAATATGAGTAAAAGTTTCAAGTTGAATAGTTCAGCATAATTATTATTGCCTTCTCCTAGTCCCATCATGATTTTGAAGGAGTGGCCCTATCTAAGAAATGGGATAGCACCACCCCCACATCTATTTTTTTGTGTTGCTCCATCGAAAAAAGCCCAAGGAATAGTCTTGTCAATCTCCACCTCTAAAATATCCCTCTGGTTTTTTACTCTGATATGTTGTGGAAAGGCCTCGAGGATACCACTGGCCAGAGTGGCCGTGATCTTTAGAGTACAACATTTCTCAGAGAAAATCAAGTTATTCTGGGCAATCCACACTCCCCATATAACAGGAAGGGGAAGTGCTTTCATGGAATCCTGAGTGATATTTCTTCTCTAGTTTTCCCATGCCTAAAGAATGTTTATGCCAGTCCAGTTACATAATACTCCATAAATCTTAGAACATTCTTTCCACACAGTAATGACATACGAGCACCTCATAAAAAGATGAACAATTGATTCCTCCGCACCTTTACATAATGAGCACCATCCCGGTCCTTGAAAACTCCTCTTTTGTAAGTTATCCCAGCATGGAGCCTTGTTCTCCAAGACACACCACATAAATAACCTAGCTTTTGGTGGGAAGTTTATTTTCCAAAGAGTCTTCCACCACCAAACTGCATCTTGATCCTCCTCCTATTCACTTAATTTGATATACCATGCCTTTGGTGTATACTTCCCATTCTGTGCAGCGTCCCAGATTAAGACATCTTCCCTATCCCTAAGGATAATTTGATCCCGAGATAGTGCCCCTAAATACCTTCCCAAATCCCTAGTTTCAAGTTCATCAAGCCCAAGGTCCCCAGCCCGAATCCATGATTGTTCCCACCTGACCATCTGCACTGGTTCTACTAGCCGATGGAGGAAAAAGATACCATTCTGTCTTAATGCCAACACGGTATTATCCATAAGCTTATGTTGTTGTAAGCACCCAGTGCATGGGTCTTCCCCAACCCTGAGTTTTCTTCCATTCCCAATCATCCAAGCCAGCCCATTTCCAACGACATAAAATGATTTGACAACAGCTTTCCAAAAAAATAGAACCCCCAGCATGAGATTTTTCTAGGCACCTAACCCAATCCTCAGTAGATTCATGACTGATATACTTCTGAATCATCACATGAGACCACAAATTTTTCATCTTCAGAATTCTCCATCCCCCTTTGGACACCAATGATTTAGCAAATAGGAAGATATTTTTGAGTCCCCACCCCGCTAGTCCTTTTGGGATAGCAATCTTCTCCCACCTTACCCATGGGGTCACATGTGCTTCCTGCTTACCACTCCAAAGGAAAAGAAAGCATATTCTACGAGCCTTTTCCAAAATGCCTTTTGCAATCCATGCCAAAGACATCCAATAGACAGGAATGGCCTTCAAAATAGTTTTGACCAGAACTAGTCTACCAGCCCTAGATAACCATTTGTGGTTCCACATCTTCAAGCGCTTCTCCAGCTTCTCAAGTAACCAAACCCAATCTTCATGTAAGTTTTATTTTCATTAATACCATTTAAACAAATGGTAAAGAATGTGCATAGCTACAAGTTAAGTACCATGAAATTATACATTATCCATGTGTCAACTACCCATCCATCCCAAATTATATGGTATCCATGCATTCATGCATCGACTACGATTATCCATTTATCAACCATCAGTTATTTTTCACATTCTTTTTTTTTCTCTCATACATTCTTCTAATTATTTGTCATGAACTGTTGGTTATCCATTCATCATCTACGAGTTATCCATGCATCAACTACTAGTTATCCATTCACTAGCTACCGATTATTTTTTATATGTATTTTTTAAAATTGTTTATTTCAAGTTTTGAACGACTGCAATGGAATCAATCTAGACAGTACACTTGTCTCATCCTCACGCAATCTTATAAAAGCATAGGTTGTAGTCCACCCCAAATTTTAAAATAAAAATGCCTATCAACATAATAAATAGTCATTGTTGGGAAAATGAAGTGATAAAATCATAGGTTCACTCACGTTATAGATTTATTAATAAAGTTTAAATAAATGTTTTTATTGATAAAATAAAAATAAATGAAAAACAAGTATTTTAAAAATGATTGTTAATTACGTCGACAGGTGTTTATATATTATCTAAGATTTTGGACTTCCTTGAGAGGATCAACAAGATTAACTCGAGTGTAACAAGTGTACAACCGAGATCCATTTGATGGTCATCGTATCTTGTTATGCTTAAATGCTTATTGATTAATATTTAAATAAACTTTAGTTAAGGCAACCACTTAGTTTTATGGAGATGGCTAGTTGTTAAACAAAGGCGAAAATATATAATTTTAAAATAATATTAGTTTATTCTTTATCTAGCAGAGATGGAAACAAATACTATTTAATAAACAAAAATACAAAAAAAAACAAAATGTTACCCCTTTCTTGAACCACTACTTAACTAAAGCTTATTTAAATCTTAATGAAGATGCATTTAAGCATAGCAAGATGCAATGACCATGAAATGAATCCTAGCTACACACTTGTTACTCTTGGGTTAATATTGTTGATTTGCTAAAGGAAGTCCAAAATCTTAGATAATATCTAAACACATATTGACCTTGTAAAATTATCAATTCCACAAGATCTTTAGGTTGTATTGAATCTCACTGCAAAAGAAGTATGAAGGAGGATGAATTACAATGTTATAATTGATAAACATGCATAGTGGAATTAACCATAGAACGAACACTCGAATAACAACAATAGTTGGACACAATAATCATTAATCTGTGCACTAACACAATATAATACAATGGAGGAAATTCAAATTACCCAAGGAGGATTTGAATCCCTGACTCCAGACATGACTAAATTTGGGAATATCACCACTAAAGACACACTGATGGAACTCCAGACAATTGAAACAGTGAACAGTAAGTTAACTGGTCATTGTAGGTGAGCAAAGGCGCCTTATTCCACAAATCATGCAAAGAAGGTGCATTACTAATTGAAAGTGAACTGAATGTGTCCCATCAGAGCATGACTCAACACTACTAACTAGGGTGAACTAAAGATGGGAATCCTATAACCCAGTGTGGGCTCCTAAAATCTAGGGGTTGGTCTATGGGGATCCTAAACTCATGCATGAGGGTGCATCAAGTGATAGGTGGGCCCCATATAACTTTTCCATGGCACTAATGAAGTGACAACATCATCCTAAGTTAGGAAACTGATAAAATAAACTATGGTGGACAAGGGAGGATTATAATAATCCTAACACCCCCCTTTAATCCAAACTTGGACAACCTGGGCCCTGGCAACTGAGACTAAAGGCCACCAATACAGTAATAATGAAAAAAGCAATTGCTAAATAAATGAAGAAACAAAGAAAACATCATGGGAACACCCCCCCCCCCACCAAAAAGAAAAGAAAAGAACAGTAGGTCATTAGATCAAAGCTTCACACCAAGTAGAGATTTGAGATAAACAAATCTCTTTTCAATGAAAGACTTTGTAAAATGTCTGCAACCTGCTCCTCTGTAGGGAATTAATGTAGTGCGATGGTCCTGCTATGCACTTGTTCCCTTATACAGTGCATCTAAACCTCTCCAACTTCTTTCAATATTATGCCAAATAGGAAGATAAATTTTATTGCTTTTTGTAGTCAGAATTGTACCTTTCGAACCTTTGTGACAGCAAGAAAGAGTATATCTTATCATCCCTGGGGGCTTGCTTGAGCCCATACAATGATTTCCTCAGCTTGCACACCAAGGAAGGATCATCAATGTACACCATAACCATGTAGATCTATTCTTTGAGGTTATCATGTAGAAGGGAACTTTTGCATTTTCTCTTTGGAGGAAGAGAGACAAGATCCAATGTCTCATTGTTCTGCAGTGACTCGTATTCCTCATCTATGGTAGCCTTCCATGGTGGATCATGGAAAGCCTCTTTGTAGGACTGTGGATCATACCTCACCATTATGTAGAACTTCTCTTGGAGAATATAGCACCTATATGGGAGAAGTGGATCTGCATGACATAGTACAAGGTTCTCGTATTGAAACTGAGATTTGGTCCTCCTTCTGTCAGATAGATCCTCAACCATGTTCCCAGTAACTTCAATGAGTTTTTGAACCCATTTAGGCCTAAGATTGGGAGCAGGAATTGAATCTAGATTTGGATCTACTTGAAATTCATTCTCAATATGAAGATCTAATTCAACTTGGTCCTCATCTTCAAATCTTTAATCATCACAAGAATCATTATCATGTGCAAATGGTTTAGTTAAAATAGATTTACCTTCCTCTTCAACTAGTTGTAGCTCTTGCAATGGATTTAAGAATAGAAAAAAGTGTGAGAACTCATATGCCTTGGAGGCATGGTTTGCAACACCTTTAGTTATCAGTTTCCCAGTAGATATATATGAGATCTCAATTGTGTCAGGTCCAAAAGCAACTCTCTTTGGTGAACCAGTGTGTGTCATTTGGTAAACAAATAACAAGTTTGCTACCAAAGAAGGAACATACAAAACATTTTTGAACACTCCATGTTCGAGTTGTATTGTGCCCTTCCCTACAGTCAGGATCTGAGTATCATCTCCCATGTGAATACTTGGACCATCGGTGGGATTTAATGAAGAAAATGACTCTTTGGAGGCAACCATGTGGTTGGAGGCTCCAAAATCAATGAGGAAAGCTTGAGATTTTGAAATTCCATTCTCTAGTGCATGGCATCTCTCATGATCATTTGTCTTGCTTCCAGAATCAGTTTTCCTTGCGTCTTCTGGGAGGGAAATGTGGTGTTGTTCAAGAAGTCTGGCCATTTGATCTATAGTTTTCTTAATACATAAATTCTTTGGATGGTTTCCTTTCTTGCAATAGGTACACCTAGTCTTTTCAAACCTCTTTTGCTTATCCTTCTTGGAACCTGAGGTTCCATCTTATGCATCAAGCTTCTCCTTTGGTTCGAATTCAAAATTTTCCTAGTCCTTTCCCTTCTGCTTCCCTTTTGCTTGTGCATTCTTTGACTCCCTAGCCAAAATAGCTTGATTCTTGGAGGCTTGCAGGGCTCCCATTTGGATAAGTTTATCTTGTTATTGGATTAGGGATTCAGTGAATGCATCAAGAGAAGGAATTCACCCGTTTGGAGTTGTGAGTCTCCTAGAGTGGAAGGTGGACACACAAACTGGAAATTTAGGGTGCAAAGAAGGTGCATTACTAACTTAGAGTGAACTGAATGTGTCCCATCAGAGCATGACTCAACACTAACTAGGGTGAACTGAAGGTGGGAATCCTATAACTCAGTGTGGGCTCTTAAAATATAGGGATTGGTCTCTGGAGCTCCTAAACTCATGCATGAGGGTGCATCAAGTGGTAGGTGGGCCCCATGTAATTTATCCATGACACTAATGAAGTGACAACATCATCCTAAGCTAGGAAACTGATAAAAGAAACTATGGTGGACAAGGGAGGATTATAATAATCCTAACAACCCTAATTAAATAGTATTTGTTTTATGTTTATATTAATTAATTTAATGTATATATTATACCATAAATAGATAACTATAACGATCCGATAATTAGTTTAATGTTTAGCCTTTGTTTAACAGTGAGTCATCTCCACAAAACTAAGTGTTTGGCTGCGCATAGCGACGTTCATCGTCCACTTTACCCGTGTCTATGCTAGTTAAATATAGCTTAAGTGAATGAGAGGAAAGTTGTTATTTTTTCGTTTTGATTCAAACTTTGTAACATGTTTTTCGTTTCGGTTTAGACTTTGTAAATCTTTTTTTTTATAATTTCAAGTCAAACTTGGTAACATGTTTTTTCTTTCCGTGATTTAAGTATTGGTTTTTTACTTCATCTTAAATTTTGAAATAGCCAATTTATCATATCATCCTATAATTAATAAAAATACTTAATAATTTTTTTTCTAAAATACAATACCTCTTGAAAAATTAAAACTACCAGAGCTACTTAACTTGTGGTCGATGAACACCGATAGAAGTTAAGTGCCACAAATAAATAATGAGTTGTTTGTTATTATTTTTTTTGTAACAGAAACGATTAAGGAATTTTGTATTAAAAAAAAGGATAAAAAGAGATTACAACACACAAAAGATGGATTGCTCCCACAGGAGGCCAACATCCAAAACTCCTTGCTCATATTTCTCATATTTGTAGTTATCACGAAAGAACCCTAATTTATGAAAGCTATACCTTCTTACAAATTGACCAAGAAGCAGTAAACAAAAACAAGGCATTGTGATAGCTAGTAAGAGAGATTAAAACTGTGCACCCTTCTTCCAATATCAAATCATACTTATAAGTTGCATTCATAATGAAACCAAGAACTACTTTTTGAATGTTTTCATCTGCAGTTTGATAACTTCTCTCCTCCTCCAAATATTCCTACCCTTCATCTCCCTCAAGCGCCAAAACACCTCCTGTTGATGCCCAAGTACCATTCCCAAGTGCCAACTCACACCCTGTTGAAGCCCGAGATCCAAGATGCCAAGACACCTATGTTAGGGTTAACCTTGACTTGAGATCGAGTCAAAGGTGGTTAGGTCTAGCACATGGTTTGGGCACATGGTTTGTTGTAGCCCATGGTATTGCATGTGTTAACCTTGACTCGGGATTGAGTCAAAGGTGGTTAGGTCTAGCACATGGTTTGGGCACATGGTTTGTTGTAGCCCATGGTATTGTCCCATGGTATTGCATGTGATTAAGCCTTTATAAGGCTTGAGGAGGCTCCATTGTAAAAGTGGTCGAGAGGTGAGCGGTGGCCAGCTCACTTGGCCGGGATGGGCGGTTTTGGCCATATAATGAAGATCTTCATTGGTGCTGGTTTTCCCCGCATGGGGTTTCCAGGGTATATTGTGTGTCTATCTTGAATGTTGCTTGCAATGTTTACTTTCTCGCATATTGTTATTTAATGTTGCTCATTTTGACCTAACAACTGGTATCAGAGCCATGGTTTGGCTTGGTTATGCTCGTTGGTGTTTCTATGTTCATAATCAAATTGTGGGGTGCATGTTCGGTGGTACCCGACACCCTAGCAGTGATTTTCTGGTCCATGTGAAACTTAGCCGTAGGCAAGTTTGGATTTCTTTGGATGCTAAAAGCACAAGGTATCCCTCTTATACGCAAAGAAGGGATGTTGCATCAAGTGTGGAATGAACCACTAGGTAGGTACGATGGTGGCAGGTGTACTCGTAGCCTAGCTTGATGTGGATCGGAGAGGTTGAGTCTTTGATTGCGGGAGAAATGTGAGATGGTTTAATCTCGGTTTTGGGACCAAGATTGATGAGCCATGTATGTGAAGAGAATTCCTAGAGAACTGGCGGTTACAGCGGCCGATGACCCATGTAATCCGGTAGATGGATTTTTCTTTATATGGACATCAATGATAGAGTTTGGATGTAGGTACAAAGGGAGCATGGCAAAAGACGAGCAAGGAAGCGAGCATGGAAAGCGTGAGGATGAAGTAACGGATGGTAATGGTGTAGCCACCATGAAGGCAAATGAAAAATAAAAATAAAAATTGTAATGGAGCGGTTTGCATGTAAATGGGCATATGGCTGTAAGACCTGGTAAGGCATGCATACCCCTGGTAACTCACCGATAAAGTCGGGAGATAGACCTAGGTGATAGGGGGGTGTATGTAAGATTCCTCGGTAAATGCTTGAGGGGAGTTGGTGATTACTCCAAGTCAAGTTTAAAGGGGGGATTGTTAGGGTTAACCTTGACTTGAGATCGAGTCAAAGGTGGTTAGGTCTAGCACATGGTTTGGGCACATGGTTTGTTGTAGCCCATGGTATTGTCCCATGGTATTGCATGTGATTAAGCCTTTATAAGGCTTGAGGAGACTCCATTGTAAAAGTGGCCGGGAGGTGAGCGGTGGCTAGCTCACTTGGACGGGATGGGCGGTTTTGGCCATATAATGAAGATCTTCATTGGTGCTGGTTTTCCCCGAATGGGGTTTCCAGGGTAGATTGTGTGTCTATCTTGAATATTGCTTGCAATGTTTACTTTCTCACATATTGTTATTTAATGTTTTCATTTGCAGTCTGATAACTTCTCTCCTCCTCCAAATATTCCTACCCTTCTCCCTCAAGCAGCAAAACACCTCCTGTTGATGCCCCAAGTACCATTCCCAAGTGCCAACTCACACCATGTTGAAGCCCGAGATCCAAGATGCCAAGACACCTACTGGGTATTAAAATAATTGACACCTACTGGGTATTAAAAAAATTGACACCTGCTGGGTATTAAAAAAATTGATTTTTAAATTGTTGTCAAAACCTGGGCAACCCCGTTCTCCATACGCGTTCTCCTTATCCTTCCCCTTCGACCTCAAGTTTGACCTCCTATTACCTGTCCTATCACCGATTACATGTCCTACCTTCGATCTCAGGTTTGGCACTTTGTTGATTACATGTTCTACCACCAATTTAACTTGACGCAGGATGTCCATTTTACCTCCAGCTAGGTAGAGAGCCAGCCAATCAGGATTGCAATTATCCTTTGTGTTTGTAGATGAGGTAGTAGTCATTTTTGTAATCGAGATCTTATTGCTTCCTCTGTGCATGTGAAGAAGTGGAGACTAGTTTACAAGAGTAGTTGCATTGGAATTGAAACACTTAGAGATTACCTGCAGCTATGAAACAGTGGTGACTATATTACAAGAGCATATTACTTGCGTTGTCATTAGAGTTTATGTTTGAGAATACCTGGGAATTGTGAATGAGACTCATTCTTTTTGGTGATAAACTCAAGTTTAGGGGATCTAGCTTATTCCTTTAATTTCTTCATTACATGCAAGCTCTTCATAATCTAATAAAACTCCAATGTTAGCCATTAAGTCAGCCTACTGCTTATTTGTTCTCAGAATATGAAATAACTTTAGCGATTTGAACTCCCTTCCTAGATAGTTAAGGATGTAGTGGAGTTTGATTGTCGGACTCTTGAACTTCTTATACAACATTCTTGCTTCCCTTATGACCCTGAGTGAGTCATCATAGACTGCTAACTCCTCCATTCCGCAATTGTTTGCAATCTCCAGTCCCTTGATTAATGCAAACCACTCAACTCCATTATTGGATTTCTTGCCCAAGCCCCATGCATAGTCCTTTTACTTGTTCCCTCCAAGGTAAAAAATGACTCAACCTTCCCCGGCCAACCTTGGATTGCCTTTAGAGGCCCCATCAAATAAAAGGGAGTTACAGCCCAGATTTAGTCTCCAATTATCAAAATCTTCTTCGCTCATCCTCAGCTGCCAATTTAAACAATTGGGTCTTTTTACTGTCGTGTGCCAGTTATTGGTAATAGGCTGTAGAAAGTCAATTTCCCATGCTCTTTATTCATAATTCAGGGGCTCCTTATTGATATGATTCATCCGCCTTATAACTAAGGCTTCCACCCACATCGATTTTGCAGCAAGCATTACTTTCCTTGGGATGGAGGCTTCCCCTTCAAACAGTTCTTTGTTCTTGGTTACCCAAATCTTATAACAGGTGTATTTAGGAAGGGAAACCCAAGCCCTTGTGAGATCTGATTTTTATAGAAGAGAACCATGGCAATAGTCTTTCTAGTAGTAAAAGTGTTCATTCCAATTTGTTGGAAGAGTCATGTTTATATGCAACTCATGTACATCCAGAGACCAAACTTCTTTGGAAAACTTACATTCCATAAAAAAGATGGTCAAGGGTATCTTCTATCTCTTTACAGAGTACATAGTGCGAAGGCCCTTCAATCCCTCTTTTTTTCAAATCCTCAGCTGTCAGTGTTTTGCGGTGTGCTAATATCCAGAAGAAGACATTTAATTTTGGAAGGCCATATTTGCACCAGACTTTGTTCCACTTAATATCAGTTCTGTTGATGTCTTTGTTGCTGGAGATGATTCGATAACCTTCATTTACAGTATAAATCCCCGATTTTCCCCATCCTTTGTTATCCGAGAGCTGGCTATGAACAGGTGCAAAACCATGGAGAATAGAGCAAAGAGCATTACAATCAAACGTTAGATGCTCAGGAACGTCCAAGTCTTTCCATCCATCCCATCTTCCGTTGTTTTTTCAAAGAAGATAGATCATAAAGGGTAAAAATGTTTAGATGATCTAGCCATTGCTTGAGATCAGAAAAGGGCACCAGATGGTTTACTGGAGAGACCGGCCCCAAACTAGCCTTCCAAATTCTAATCTGTTTACCATTTCCTGGGCTCCAGTGCAGGTGATTTTTGATGATATGGGTCGCCTTCTTGCAAAGACTTCAGATTGGAGACCCCTTCCCTGTTAGTGGGTACTCATCTACATATATTTTCCTTGCTCCCTTCATATACTTTTTCCTAAGAATCTCCTTCCACCAGCCCTTCTCCCCAGAGACAATTCTCCACATAATTTTCACTCCTAGAGCAAGATTCATCCTTGCCAGGTCTCTTATTCCAATCCCACCACAGTTTTTCGGGCTACAAAAAATGTCCCTGTTTACAAGGTGAAATTTTCTTGGGCCATTTGACTTACCCCCTTGCTAAAGGAATTTTCTAATTTCCTTGGTTATTCCTTGCATAACTTTTATTGGAGCTAAGTAGATTGAATAGGTATAGTTTGGATAGGCAGAGAGGATAGAGTTTATGAAAACGAGCTTACCAGCAGGGTTTAAGCCACCTTAATCCCCATGAGGATATTTTTTTCTTGATCTTCTCGACAATGCCCTGCCAGTATGCAGAATTTTTTTTACCTTTGAAGGTAGGGGTCCCGAGAAAGCTGAATGAGTTCCAGTTTAGCTTTCCTTCGAAGCCTAGAATTCTTGAAATTCTTGCCATCGTCATGGGTGGGAAATTCTAAGCATAAACCTTGGATTTTATCAGATTGACCTTTCTGTCAGAAGCTTTTAGGAAAGAAGATAGAGCTTCATTAAATCTCTTAGCAATTGCCCACCAATCACCGTGGAATCCCCTCCAAGCAGAATTGTATCATTTGCAAACTGGGCATGCATTGCAGCTTTGGTCCCCCTAGCAATCTTTATGCCTCTTAGTTTTTTGTTTTCCTATAATGCTTGAAGCTTCCTTCTCAGTGACTCTGCTACTAACAGAAAGATGAGTGGTGACAATGGGAATCCTTGCTTGAGGCTTCGTGAGGCTTGGGAGAATTCAACCAGTCTTCCATTAATTAACAAAGCAATCCACGAATTGTTAATGTAAGCTTTGATCCATCTAATAAAGTGTTTCGAGAAGCCAAACCTGAACATAATTTCAAAAAGAAAGAAATGGTTAACCCTATAAAAGGCGTTAGCCATGTCTAGCTTGAGAGCCATACCTTGTTGTTTTCTTTCCATGCTAGAATGGATGGCTTCTTGGACAATGATGATATTGTCGAGAATTTGCCTCTTGACTACAAATCCCCCTTGAGACTCTAAAATAATATGGTTCATGAGATTTTTCATCCTCGTGGCCAGAATTTTTGTGAGGATCTTGTAAGAAGTGTTACAAAGAGAGAAAGATCTGAATCTATCCATAGAGTTAGAGTTTTTTTCCTTCGGAATCAAATCCAAGAAAGATGAGTTGGTTGCCCCACCAATTTTGTCTTTTTTCCCCATCTAGTTGAGCATCCTTCTCAGATCTTCCTTAATGATGTCCCATGTAGCCCGGTAAAAATTGATTGTGAACCCATCAGGGCCCAAACCCCTGTCAAGCTGCAGAGTCCAAATTGCATCACTAATCTCATGCTCTGAAATTGGCTTCACAAGCTCGTCATTCTCATCATCAGAAATTTTAGAAGGGATAGCTGATAAAAGCTCAGCCTGAGAGATGGTATCCATCTCATCACTGTCTGTATATAGATTTTTGAAATGTTGAACAATATGCCTCGTGATTGCCTCATTCCCTTCAATTTTTTTTCCATTGCTATCGTACAACTCTTTGATAGTATTAAAGCTTAATCTGGCCTTTTATTGCTTTTGAAAATAACCCGTACTACTATCTCCCCCTTTCAGCCATAGTTGCCTGGAATTCAGCCTCCATTCTTCCTCCTCTTGCCTAGAAGCCCTTAACATTCTCATATTCAACTCTTTTTCCTGATTTAGACTGAGCAAAGTCACTTCTTCATTTTCCATTCTTTTATGGAAAGTAGCAAGATCATCTTGAATTTGTTTCTTGTGGAATGTAGGCCCTTTAAAAGAAAAGTTTAGCCCAGTTCTTTAGAGTGAGACAAGTTTCTCTTAGCGTTGACTCCCATATATAGCTAGGAAAGCCAAAGATCTTAGAATTCCAAGTCTCTTGAATGATTTCCATAGCTTTTGGATCCTACAACCAAAGAGGATTAAAACGAAAAGGGATAGGGCCCAACTTTTTTGAGAGAGTTAGGGACAAGTATATTGGTTTGTGATCGGAAGTTGTTGAAGGAAGAGCTAGAGAGGTCGGGATTAAGTCCCTTTGCAAGAGGGAGGAGCTAAACAAAAACCTATAAAATCTTGCAGCAGTATGTCTAGGGCTAGTTATTTTGTTGCTCCAGGTATATTCCCCATTCTTAAGAGGAGGATACAAAAGATCCAGATCTGCCATCAGATCTTCCATTTTTTCTCCAAAGGGGTCCCCAATGATTGAGCCTCCCCTCTTCTCCATCTGGGATTTAATTGCATTGAAGTCCCCAACAAGAATAGTATCTTTTCCTTGCAAGTTCTCGCTGAGCGAATTGAGAGTTTCCCAAAAGATCAGCTTATCCCTGTAGTGCGTTGGACCATATACATTACAAACCGAAATTGACTCTTGCTTTTCTCTGCAATGCAACTCAGTTAGAAGGCAATGATTGGTTTCCTTTACTAATTTCATTACATATTTTATTTATTTATAGAAGGTGATGATTCCTCTAGAAGCTCCTTTGGAGCTTATGGATTTCCCTTGATAGTTTTTGCAGTGGAGCTAAGATAGGGCCATTACCCCTTCTTCGGCCATTTTTGTCTCTTGGATCATCAGAATGTCTGGTTTCTAAGATTTGATCATATTTTTAATTACTTCCACTTTGATTGAGCTCCCCGGGCCTCTACAATTCCAAGAGACAATTATCATTATTTCTTTGACATTTGATGTCCTGCTCGAGACCTGTTATCTGCTCTTGATCCTCTGACACTTCTGGTGTTTTTTAGAAGCTTAGTTTCTTCAATACTCATTTGTCTTCCGAGCTCGAGTTCTCTTTATGCTTCCTGTTCCCTATGATGCCTTTGCGTTTTTCTTTCCCTTATGGATGGTGGTGGAGCTTGATCTAGTATTTCTTGTGATCCTTGCGAAGAGGAATGGCCTAGGGACTCTACCATTGGATTGGGTTTGCTTTTCTTTACCATTTCTACCCAAGATCCACCTGGGGAGGAAGATCCTACGAGAGTATTCTTTGCCCCATCTTCACTAGCATTTGGGAGTGCACTTGGTTTCGGATCCCCACCTTCTTCCATTTCTTCACCCTCCGTAGTGATATCTGTTGTGAGGATTTCTCCCTCTTCTATATGAAGAGCTAGGTATCGATTGTTGATGTTCGTTCCCTTGGCGTTTGTGACCCGCTCCTTAGTTTTTTCTAGTTGTAAACCATTGTTAGCAATGGGAGAGATGTATGGCGCCTTCGTCCCGCTTTTCACCTTTTGCCATTCTTCTTCTTGGATTTTCCCAAGATCCTCTGTCACTTCTTTAGGGAATCTTTTGACAAAGTGACCGTATTCATGGCACTTTCTACACTAGAATGGAAGCTTCTCAAAATTGACCTTTTGTAGATGTTCCCATCCATCCATGAATAGATTCACTTCTTCCGGTAATCCTTTCTCTAAATTGGCTTCCACACATATCCTTGAGTATGAGAATAATGGCCCCTTTGGCTTTGCCTTGCCAATGTATTTACCAAGGGTATTTCCTATGGCTTGAAGGGCCTCATCATTCCAACAGTGCAAAGGAAGATGAGGAAGACGAACCCACACCAACACTACTGAGGGGACGTCCTTTTCTGGATCAAACGATAAAGTCCAACGGTTTAGATACAGGCCTCTCGGCCCCATGAAGTAAGGCCCGCTTCTAAAGATGAGATCCCTGTCATATTTGTTCTCAAACAAAACAAGTAAATACCCTTTTCCGCAGAAGCAATGTTGAAAGACTCCGAAGATTAAAGGCATCTAGTTCTTCAAGATCCAGTATTCCATGGTTTTCAGTGAGGGCCAAATCCTAGTGAATTGACCTATTAGACCCTTATCACTCACTCAAGACAAGGGCCTTCATTCTTGAAGCAACCGACATGATCTGAACGCAGGGTGCTACTGCCTGCCTCTCAAAGCTTGATGCCTGTATCTTGGATACTGGAGGAGGCGAGGAGTCAACCAGATCCCTAAAGGCATCCTCTAAGAGGCGTCTTCTCTCCTCTGGAGGATCCATGAGCTCAAGACAAGATCATACCCGATTAGATCGTTCAAGCCACCTTCGAGAAACATGTCCCCTACCTGTTGGATCGGGTCGAGAGCCTCCTGGGCGGTAGCTTAGATCCTCCCATGTAATCCGAGTCAACTACTCGATCTTGATCTGCAAACGATCGATTAATAGTTTTTTGATCGATTCATGTGCCAAACAAATGATCCCGATCTGCAAAATCGCAACCAGGTTCATTCCATCGTTGGGGTCAACTTGCCAAAAATCCAGCACGTGCGCTCTTCTGAAAAATTCACACCATGGATGATAGTTATAATAAGTTATTTGTTGCTTGTTCTCTATGCATAGTTGTAATTACCTTTCATTAAACGAGTTGCCTCGCATGAAGTCCCTTATCCATGCATCATGTAAGAGTTATCCATGCATCAACTACTAGTTATCCATGCATCAACTGTCATTTATTTTTTATATTATTTTTTCTTATATAATTGTTTATTTTGAATTTGGAATAATTGCCATAAAATCAATGTGGAGAACATCCTAGTGCAATCTAGAAAAAACTTAAGTGCTAGTCCAACTCAAAGTCTAAGATATAAACACCTATAAATACTTATCAATATTTAAAAATATATTTATCAATAAATGAATATTGATTTTGAAAAATGATAATGCCAAAAATATTTATCATCAAGTAAGTATTGGTTTTATATATAAGCTTATTCGGTTATAAGTATTGGTTTTATATATAAGCTTATTGCGTTATAAGTTGGTTAATTAAAGTTTATTGACATTTTTCATTGCACTTTAGTTTAGTTTTAATCATAAATTATCATAAAAATGTTTATTAAAAGTATTTCGATAAAATAACATATCAAGTACTTCAAGTATATCAAATCAAATGATGAAGATAAAATTGAAAAAGGTTAATATAATATTTGAGATGTAAGTTAATTTGTTGTTGGGATGGTTAATTTATTATGTATATATAAGTAGTACTCTAAACCTATGTGGATTTTTTGTTTCATATTTTACAATAAATCTAAAAGAGTTATTGGAATTGTATGTATTGGGTTGCACAATCAAGCAAAAACCAACTTTTGTGACCTCAATTTTAGCATCTTATAATTATACAATTTTTTTATTTAATTGTATGTATTTCTTCCGAGAAAGGGAGGAAAAAAAGGTTCATGGTTATTGATGGTTTGAATTTATGGTTAACCCAACTATAAGAAATAAGTGGTATTCTTTCACGGTGAGTTGTGAGGATATTTTTCCTTAAAACTTAATTATATCAAATTACATTTATGTATATTTTTATAACTTAATTATATCAAATCAAATTGAGGATGCAATTTTATAAGTAAATAAATTAGTATGCCTATATAGTTTGTGGTTGGATCATGTAGATAAGGATCAAATAGTTGAGACATAGTTATGGAATGGAAAATATTTTTTTATTCTTCCTATTCTTCTAGTTAAACGGTTTAACTGTGAGTTATCCATGCCTAACTACACATTATCACCGACATTCTTTTTGTTATCCATTTATCAAGTATCAATTACTCTCTCTCTCTATATACATATATAATCTCACATTCTTCTAGTCATCTGCCATGAATTGTTGGTTATAAATTCATCAACTATGAGTTATCCATGCATTGCTACGAGTTATCCATTCATCAATTAGCTACCTGTTATTTTTTATATTCTTTTTTTTTAAATTGTTTATTTTGAATTTTGAATGACTGCCATAGAATCAATCTCAAGAGTACACTTGCCTCATCCTTGTCCGTAGATGAAAAAACATAGGTTGTAGTCCACCCCAAATCTCAAATAAAAACGTCTATCAACGTAATTAATTATTAATTTCATAATAAAAACTAAGAGACAATGATGTCTTCTCACATGTTGATAAGGAAATAGAAAGTTTATTTCATTATAATTATATTTAGTAAATATTATTTTCTTAATAAAAAAATAATAAACACACATAAATAATCTATTTCTAAAAAGTTGATAATCAAATACAAGTTGAGATGATAAACACATTTCATAGTCTTGTTTTAAGTAAATTTTTTATTTTATTATATTTTATTTCACATCAAGCTCACCTAAAGGGGTTGCACTTTATCGGCTCTGATTACAGAGCCTAACCCGGTGGGAACATCAAGTGAGGCCCTTATATATCCATGCATACCCACCTAAGGATTTGACCCCAAGACCTTATGCCAACAACTTACAACTCTCAACCACTTGAGCTAACCCATTAGACCATAATTTTATATAGAAAGAAATAAATCTTATACTCCAATTTAATGTCTTTAATATTAGATAATTATTATTATAAGTTAAAAAACTTCTAGTTGTTCTTCACATATCAAATGAAATAAAGGCATTCTTTACATGTAGATTGAGGGACTCGTTTCTTTTTGGGGGGTGGGGGGGGTTAAAAACCAATGTATAATTATTCTTTCCATATAGAATGAAATGAAACTTTTACTTTATCACATGGGTTATTAAAAGAAAAATAATTTGGTATTTGTCGGTATTCTTTGTCTTTGAGATACAAATTGTCTTACTTTCAAACCTGCATGTGAGAGTGCCCTTATATATCCATGTATACCCACCTAAGGATTTGACCCCAAGACCTTATGCCAACAACTTACAACTCTCAACCACTTGAGCTAACCCATTAGACCATAATTTTATATAGAAAGAAATAAATCTTATACACCGATTTAATGTCTTTGATATTAGATAATTATTATTATAAGTTAAAAAACTTCTAGTTGTTCTTCACATATCAAATGAAATAAAGGCATTCTTTACATGTAGATTGAGGGACTCGTTTTTTTTTTTTGGGTGGGGGGGGTTAAAAACCAATGTATAATTATTCTTTCCATATAGAATGAAATGAAACTTTTACTTTATCACAAGGGTTATTAAAAGAAAAATAATTTGGTATTTGTCGGTATTCTTTGTCTTTGAGATACAAATTGTCTTACTTTCAAACCTGCACGTGAGAGTGCCCTTATATATCCATGCATACCCACCTAAGGATTTGACCCCAAGATCTTATGCCAACAACTTACAACTCTCAATCACTTGAGCTAACCCATTAGACCATAATTTTATATAGAAAGAAATAAATCTTATACACCAATTTAATGTCTTTGATATTAGATAATTATTATTATAAGTTAAAAAACTTCTAGTTGTTCTTCACATATCAAATGAAATAAAGGCGTTCTTTACATGTAGATTGAGGGACTCGTTTTTTTTTTTGGGGGGGGGGGGGGGGGGGGGGAGTTAAAAACCAATGTATAATTATTCTTTCCATATAGAATGAAATGAAACTTTTACTTTATCACATGGGTTATTAAAAGAAAAATAATTTGGTATTTGTTGGTATTCTTTGTCTTTGAGATACAAATTGTCTTACTTTCAAACCTGCACGTGAGAGTGAGATTACGGGCATCTTGTCAATCCCAATTAACAATCAGCTCATAAAAAGTATCCATCAACGACTACTAACGAAGAGCACACATCTCAAATCTAGGAATCAAACCTCTGTAAGGAGGAGAACATTTCTCCTCCCAATCACTCGAGCTAGACTCAATTGATAGATTTTGTTGGTATAACATTAAAATTTGGAGTTTACTTTATAGTGTATTAATAAAGATGTTGTTAATGTTTCATAGAAGAGTAAAGTTCAAATATTTTTCCTCTTTATACTAAAATAAGTTTGCATTACGTTAATATATTATTTGAGTTTGTAGTTCTTTATAAATCAATTAAAAACAACATTTATTGTTAATAAATAATTTGATATGCACATGAACATAAAATTCTAAGTAAATAAAGGGAGAAGTTTAAACATTCTATGAATTTAAACTTTTTGGTTTTGCCATCACTAAAATTGGACAATGCAATCTTTGCCAAAATTATAATTTTAGATTAATAAAATTGTTCTTTTGAATACAAAAATGGATTCGACACCTTCAAATACCCATATTATAGCTAGATTGTGCAATGTTAACTTTTGATATTTGTAATTCCATTAATCTAAGAGGATTCTTGTCTTATTTTGAGTTAAAATAACCAATTTTCTTTTCATTTATTTTGAGTAATCGGAAAAGGACAAATTCATAAAAGGTTTAGACTACAACTAAATAAAGTGATCGAAATTGATAATTTTTTTTTCAATTATGACATTTTAGTTTACAATGACGATGATGAAGGTTATTAATATCCATTGAGACCAACTTTGGTTTATTGGATCTATAAAAGGGTAAGGAATCACTTGGTTTTCTTTAGAATTTTATTTATGTGTTCGAAAAGCTTTAAGAGAAGCATTCTTAGATCATCATAGTTGAAATGAGTTAAAATGTTAGGAAAGTTAGTATTGTAACAAATATTTTGAAATTGTAATTGAATGTGGGTGTACGCAAGGTGTTCTCAAAGAAAGTGATTTTCATCTTCAACCCTCGTAGTGTTATAAAGATGATAAATTCTTTCTTCCCATGACGACGTAGAAATTGTCTAGTACCCTCTTTCACTAAACTCATGAGATTTTATTCTGATCTTAACAATTTTTTTTTAAGAAACAAAAAAATGATTTGTATTAAAATATTATGCAGAAATGCAAAAGAGTACAAACGGGAATTAACATGATGAGCACACAAAATCTTCTACCCAAGGAAGGCCCAATGGCTTTAGAAAATCAAGAGAAGTTTTAGCTAGTTTTGTCAAAGATTTACAAGGCCCTCTATTGTCCATATATACCCTATAATAAACCCCATAATCAAAATACACAAGAATTTTTTCATAAAAGCTAATTTGCATGCCAACCCATGGTGCCATCTTTCTCATCTGAAACTTTTTTAGCTGTATTTCCTTTCCCATTATGTGCTTCTTTGGGATGACTATTGACTTCCAAGTTTTCCTCTAGAGGTGTCTGATTCAAGTCTTGAATATTTCGAGTTGTTCTAGGGAGGAACCCATCAAGGAGACATCGAGAGAAGGTTTCAGGAGGGTGTCTTCAATTAAATTCCTTGACATGTTTTGCTTGTCTTCCAGCCTTTGATGTTTTGCCCACTATTTTCCTACTAGTTCTAAAGTGGTAAGTGACTGAGAAGAGAGGCTGTGTAATTGGGCTTTCATGGTCTAGACAATAGTTGCTAGATTTCCTTCCTCATCATCTTGTTCTACACGTTCCTTCCTTCTCCACCCAATGTTGCCTTTTGTTTTCCTGTCCATATGGGATGTAAGCACAGTAATTCAAATACAGACCCAAACTACATACCACATTTCACGAGCTATGCTTTCCAAATATCGACCCATTTCTCCATCTCCCTTCCTAATTCCTTCACTCCTCTAATTCATGTAATCATTTCCATCTAGAGAGGATTTCCCCCTTGGGAGTGATGTGAAAGGACTACAGAGTTGTCCATTCCAAGCCAAATTCCATCCCCATACACTATACTTAAAATCTGCTTATGCCATTACCCGTAATGCATGCGGGATTGCACACGATAAAGCTCCATGTAATCTCTAGAGAACTCAGTCTTCATTAACAATAATTGAAGTGAACCAAGAGGGTTACAATGAATCACAATGGGGTGACATGTGCCATTAATGTGCATTGGAGGCTCCGAGGAGTTTCATAATTTTTTTTCTCTTCATGTTGGTTTTCCTCCCAACAAAGATGTAATGAGGATTCAAAGAATGCATAATGGAATGTGATAATAATGATGCAAGTCGTTAATTCTTAGGAATTTTGCATTATCCCCAATGACAACATTAGCTAACCGGTCAACTCCAACATCGTTGACCCTTAAATGTGGAACATGGTGATTTTATCTAAAGCTCGAACTTCAATGTGAATTCTCCTGAACATGGAGAGGATCTTCATGTATTTTATAAATGATTTGATTATTAAAAGATTAATTATTATTCTTGAGTCCCTAGTGTGATCAAGGAGTTTATTCCTTCCTTTCTAGCAATATGAAGGTCTTGGAGGAGAGCGAGTGCCTAAACTCCAAGATAATTGAATTCTTATGTGTCCTCTTGGGGAAAGGATCTCCCCACCCGCACCTGCCACCTCGCTTATCTTAACAATGTTAATTTTATTATTTACACTAGTTAAAACATAGAGATACTTTCTATATTCTAGATTAATGTTGATCACCTCTTTATAATATCTTAATTTTTTTCTTATCTTCTAGTTCTTTATAACACCTCAACTTTTCCTTAAATTTAAATATAAATTGATGAATAAACAATGTCTAGACCAAATAATGAAGTTCTCAATAGTTACAATTAAATATGCATTCATTAAAAAACAAATGTTTTGGGCAAGGAAATTATCAAACTTTTAACTCTTTACTCAATGCTTGGCTTTGGGCCGACTTTTTAATCACCAACTCTTGCCTTTCCAACAATGATTAATGAAGTTTATTACCCATGCATATTCTTTAATTTATTCTTCTCGTCTTGCTCTCCAATTTCTTGTTTAAGTCTTCAACACCTCATTTACCTCTTCAAATATTCCTTTGTTTATCTACTTCAACTTTCATATTTATTATAACATTTCACAATCTTTTAATACACCATCTATCTTTCTAAAGTTATTCCACACATGTTTCTCTTAAACTAATTTCTTTATACTTTTCTATCCTACACACTTTCTTCCCATGCTACTTCAATACATTGTTTTTGTTACTCAATTATTTAACTCATATTTTTTTCCATGTACTTCTTTATTTGACTCCTCAATAACCTCATTATTGACCCACTCCATTATCAAAGACCACACACTTTCTTCTAAACCACAACATGCTATGGTCGGATGAATCCACAGATATTAATTCAACCCCTTCAACATTTAAGGGGTTTTGGAAAAACAAATAAAAAAACCAAAAAACTAAAAATAAAAGACAATCCTCCCACAACCCGGCTATTCCCTATAATCCAACGTTGCCATCCAACATTAGATTTCACAATGTGAGTTGTTGTGAGACATGAGATATAGATAGAGGAAGAAGAAGAATCAAGCGAAGAATGCCGTCAAAGTCTTCCACAATTGTAGATGAATGGATGAATAAGCGCGCGGGGAGGCTCATTGATTTTGGTTCAGATCATCTCGGCGCCATCAATTTTTTCTGCAACAGTGAATCCCTGGGGGTGGACTCGAAACCCTAGATCGACTACTGCGACACAGCCGTGCTTCAGGTAACAATTCATGCCCTTATCGCTTCAGTTCCATTGTATTTACGGGCTTTTCTTTAATCTGTGAATTCAAACGGCCAAACCCTATGTCGATAGCTTGTAATTTTTAGCCCCAATTCGAACCCCATGTGGGCTTTTCAATTTTTTTAAATACTTTTTGTGGATTTTTTTTTGGGTTTTGAAAGTACTTTTTTGGTTTGGACAGATCGACTTTCGCGGGTTAAGGCAAAGGATATTGAATTCATGATGAGCATCGACAGTCCGGAAGTGGGTTGATTTCTTTTCTTTTACTTTTTCTTTTAAAGAGGAAGTTCTGATTTTCCATGGGAGATGGAGGTGTTGCCTGCGTGGCGTCGCGACATGTTATGGAACATTTTTCCACCTCCGAGCCCTATTGTGGGAACAATACTATCAACAGCATTCACGGATTCGACATAAATTCAAAATCTTCGAAGTTCACGGATCAGGAGCTTCAGGAAGCTAACAGGAATACTTGCAACTCTCAGTGTGTTAAGGAAGGGAGTACTTCAGAAGAATTTTGTAAGCCACGGAGTACAGGTGCTAGTGTTATTGCTGATACTTGTACTAAAGCTGCTGCTTTTGTTATTGAGCATGTAGATAGGCCGAAGAGATCCTCGAGGTGGGATGTTGTTGAAGAGAATCCTGGGAATTCGAGAATTAATGAAAATGAATTAAGAGTAGGAGTAGGATTGTATAAGCATGATGGTGGAGATGAGGGGCAAGCCAGTGGCAGTGTGCAAGATGATGAATTGGGAATATCAGCATTTGAGAATGCCGCAAAAGAACATCTTGGGAATCAGACTGAGAGGTTGGATGCACGAGGTGGGTCAAAGAGCAGGAGGACTTCGGACGAGGTGCATTCACGCTCCGGGCATTTTGAATCAACTTTGCCGAGAAATTCAGTTGACAGGCATTCTGTTCATTATAAGTCTTCCAGAACTTACTATGACAGGCATTCGAGGCATTTTGAATTGCCATCCTCTAGGAGTGGGCATGATAGGTATTCTCGAAGGTCTGGGAGTGTGGACAGGGGTTACTCTGAAAGGAGTTCACATGACAGGAGATGGCAACATGAGGAGAGGAATGGGTATAGGAAGAGTGGTGCAGATAAATTTCACAGCAGATACAGCAGCCAAGCTCATGAAGATAGGCAGTATCATAGGGATGTTGGATGGAGAGAGAGTCGCCGGCATTCAAACCATAGACAATCTCAGAGTGGCCGGAGTGATCACATTTCTGATGATAGCAAGGGACGTTTTACGAGTCACTCTGGGAGTCATAGCAGGTCATCTTATTCTATCATCACAAAGGATTCAAGGTCCAAGGATGTGGATGCCCAACTGGGTGTATCACCTTCGCAAACTCTTGTATCAGAACAGTCGGAAAGGCTTCCAAATGAATTGCAAAAGGATAGCAACAGTGCTCACTTTAGTGAACAGCATGTTTTACCGGAAGAAATTTGCAATATTGAAGAACCAAGGTGCCGTGGGTGGTTCTATCTCGATCATTTGGGATTTGAACAAGGGCCCTCAAAACTTTGGGAGTTGAAAAGGCTTGTTGAAGATGGACTGCTCCAATCTGATCACTTGATCAAGCGAGAAGGAACCGATGAATGGGTAACAGTGGAGCATGCAGCGTCTCCTATGCCCTTTGGTAATCTATCACTACCAACTTCCAGGGTCTTGCAATCTCAGCGTAGGCAGTTTGATGGAACTTCAATGAATAAACCTGGGGTGGCAGCAAATGCTTGTAGAAATGTACAAGGGATGGAAAACCGGAATAGTACTCTTTTTGTCCAGCAGGATGGTTTAAATAGCGACGGGCTTGAAGATTTTCACATTGAAGAAAGAGTAGAAAAACTTATGCAAGGATTCCTTCTGATTCCAGGCAGAGAGAATGAGGTCGTTTCAGGTATTGCTCCATCTGTTTCTTTCTGTTACGGGTAGAACAGTGTAGGATTTTATAATCCCCAGTATTTGCAGATTAATGCTAGGAAATTTGTTAGCTGTGATGCTGTTTTTGGTAGACTTTTTGTAATAAGTTGTTTTCTTTCTTTTTTCTTTCCAATTCAATGGGCTTTCATTTGTCAGCCTTTTGAAATATTGTTTGAGTATGTTACAAACCTACAAAGATTTGTTCTTGCAGAGGCTCTATGTCATGCAGCTCGAGATGTAAATTGTGACATGGAACACAGTGCAGAATGGGAAGGTGCGGTCCATGCATTGCTTTTTCATTTTGTTCTTCTTTATTTATCCTAACAATTCTGCACGTTCATGTCAATTTTGTGAGCTTTTGGTGCTAGAGTAGCTATTGCATGAGACTTAAACAGATTTGTAAAGGTTTATTGTTCAAACTTCAAGCAATGTAATGGATTTTGTTGAAGAAGCTGAATATATGGCAATATGTGCAGGGTCTCCAGGGCTTAGAGATGGATATCCAGGGCTTAGAGATGGATATATTGAGTACTCTAATCATTGGAGAGATGCAGAGCTTGGAAGGGGATTCGGAAATGCATTTAATGTGTCCAAGATGGCAACTAGATCAGGAGCAACAGTGGAGAAGGAGTTGGATTATGGAAAGGATGTTTCTACTGCTATGTGTACATTACTCAGCAACGAAGGATCCTCCCAAATTTCTGGCAGATGGCCATCTAAAGGTGGTGATTGGAAGCGCATAGGTGAAGTGGAAAACTTTCCACGGACTCAAAATGTAGTTGGTGGTGACAGGCTTTTGAAGAAAAAATTTGTTCTAAATGATGGGGTTCTACTCTGCGACATTTGGAAGTCTGGAGAGTTGGATCCACGCAGAGAAGCATCTTCTCATATTACACAGCTTAAGCGGTTAGAACTGCCTCCTTGGGCTTATCGCTGGCAAGAAGAGAAAAGTGATTCCATACATAAGATGGATAATGCGTTTGAAGTCCACACACAAGCAGGTCAGGCATCAAGTTCAACACCAAAAGCACATGCTTCTACACCCAAATCACAAGTTTCTACTCCAATTGCTCAGACTTCAACACCAAGGGGATCTGCTGTCACTGTTTGTGGATATGATGGGTATAAAACAACAAAAACAAACAACGGGGATTTCAGTAAGAGTATCATAGGAAACAAATCAAATTCACAGATGCCTGCAACAGCAAAAAGCTTGAATGCTGTCAAAGGTGCGTTGCTATTTCAGTGTGAAATGAAATCTGTACTGAAGAGCAATGCGGCAGTTTTTAAAGAATCCGGCCCTTTAGCTTGGGAGTTATGCACTGACAGCCATTATATGGGACACAATATGGTGAAGTTTGAACAGGTTGCGGATCAGCCATTACATCGATATGAAATTGGCAGTGCATGTGGTGATCCTGCAGAGGAAATTAATGTGTCACCTTCCAAGGTTCATAAACCTGTCATGCCTCCTATGCCCGGGGCTGAAGCAGCTAAACCGAATCAAGGAATTTCTTCAGGACACGTGAAAACTGTGAATGATCTCAACTTACACCTGGGAGAGTGGTATTATCGTGATGGTGCTGGCCATGAAAAGGGTCCGTTGACATTCACACAGCTTCAGATGCTCGTGTCTGAAGGCACCCTACATAATGATAGCAGTGTATACAGGAAAAGTGATAATACTTGGGTTCCAGTTTCACATGACATATTTGCAACTCTCCATTCAAAGAAAATTTTACCTGCTGATTCCTCCTGCCAACCTCCTAGTACTGCTAATCCTGTTTATACAATTTCAGAGCAGTCTAAGCTTGAAGATTGTTCAGCAAGTCAGGTTGATTATTGTTTCCATACATCGCATCCTCAGTTTGTGGCATATGCACGAGGCAAGTTACATGAGCATGTCATGAAATTTTATAAGAGCAGGGACTTTGCAGCAGCTTTATGGGAAGGTTTGGATACTTGGATGGCCCCAAAGCAATCAAAGAACTCGGCAGACACACGGATTACAAGCGTTTTACTGGCAGCACCTCTTTCAACAGCAGACAATGCTACCATCTCTAATCACATGGAGAAAGCTGTTGACTTGCAGAATTCAGAGGTGAAACTGGATGAAATTGTCAGTAATTCAAATACAGGTCAACTGGGTGTCAGCCACATCATTTCACGCATGGGTACAGCTTCTTTTGTTTCTTTTTTACCAAAACATTTCTCATACATCTTGCTTGCAGTTCCTTCTTTCGTCAGATTTTTTAATATTCTTCCTCTTAATTGTAGGTCTATCCATTCCAGATTCTGAAAAAGGTGGCATCCATAACAGATCAGAAACCGAATTAGTGGATGCTAATGGCCATGCTAAACGCCAGAATGCTTGCAAAAGTCGTCGATTGCAGGTTATTCAGGAAGGTGATAAAGGAGAGAACATCATAAATGAATTTCTGACAGATGATATTGATAGATCACGTGGATACCTGCAACAAGAAGCAAGTGCTTCTATCGAGGAGAATAATAATACACAAAGTAAAGTGAATGGCTGGGGTATGATGCATTTACGCGTCTTGGAGAGAGTTTTCCAATTTCTTGGAGCAGATTTAAAATCACTTGCCTTTTCTGCTGCTACTTGTAAATACTGGAATAATGCTATTAAGCTGTTCAAGTCAAAGTCCAGACGTGTTGACTTCTCTTCTATGGGTTCTGAGTGCACTGATGCTTTGTTTCAATCCGTTATGGTAGGTGCTTGTCCAATAATTATTTTTGATCTTTCTTTTCTCTGTCAAATTTGTTGGAACATTGTAAAGGAATTGAATTTTACTTTTTTGTTCATGCAGAGTGGTTATCGACAAGGAAAGATCAAACATATCTCTTTAAAGGGGTGTACAAATTTGAGTGCTGATGCTTTGGTTCAATCTCTTCATGGATGCTCTTCAATAGTTTCAGTGGACATAACGGGATGCAGTCAATTCAAAGATGTAACTCTGCTGTTTCGTAATGTGAACTGGCAAAGATTTCATATTTCTGGTCCTAGCAGCAGTGGCGATCCAAGTGAAGAGACACACTGCAAAGTAAAAAGCCTTAAGCAAATAAATGACAAAATTTATGGAACAAATAAGGCTTCTAGGGGGCTGGATATTCATATGTCAGATGATTCTGCAGGAAGAGATATATTTATGCATCCACCCGAGGCTGATCATGGAGAGCCCATGGACGTGGATGAAGTTCAAGTAGATAGTAAAGCTACCGTAAGCACCATCCATCAGCGTACACATTATCCTAAACGAATCAAACTAGCTAGCAGTGGGAAATCTGGCAAATGTCATCTAGAGGATGGTAGTTTGAAGGGAGAAGCTTCCACAAAGTCTTCTGCTGGATATCATGGGGGAGTGGATAAGAGCATTGAGAAGCATCTTGCTAGTACCCTGAAGGAAATAATGGGTGTCAATACTAATAATTTCTTTTTGCATGAGGTATATTTGTTGCAACTTTACCTTCATTAGTTTGGCAGAGCCTCCTTTGAGTAGCGCTGTTATTAAGTTTTACATTCTTGAGTTTGCAGGCAGCAGAAATTGAAGACAAAATCAAAGGCGGAAGTTACTCAGCAGACATTGAGGGGGGCTTAAAGTCATTTCGGGATGATGTTTTCCTCTTCTGCAGAAAAGCATTCCAGTATGATTAAATTGCTGTTGCTTTATATTTGATTAGTTTTTCTATTTTGTAGGAAATTTGATTTATTACTGAGCTTGAAGGTGAAGTGCACTCTGTATTTGGTTTGTTAGCATTTGGAGTGTTGAATTTAACTATTGATTATAATAAAGTCTGATGTTTATTGTGTTTTCATGGCTGTCAATAGGGAACACAAGAGCGATAGTCCAGCACATCTTGCAGCAGAGGAAATATTTAAAACAGCTCATCGTTGCATCTCCAGCCTGAAAGATAAGTTTACAAGGCTATGTTCTGGGGATGCTCACCGCCAGAAGTCAGCACATGCGAAAGAGATCTTGAGACCAGGAAAGGATAAATCTCAGGGTGCCTTATATTCTTCAAGTTTAAATGTAAAGAAGAGAGCTACGAGGGCCATGAGCACAAGTATGAACAGAATCAAGAAGCGGAGAGGCATGTCTTCTTATAGTGATTGTAGTGTTTCGTTTGAGGGGGATGTGTCGGACCGTGAAAGCAGAAGATTTTCAAAACAAAAGAAAAGGTGTTGGTCAGATTCAGAGACTGAAACATCACAGAGCTCAGGGTTCCTGGAAGAGGAATTTCAAGATAAAGAAGATGATGACAATGATATGGAAGACTCTGATCTGGATATGAAATTTGGATATGAAGGTGAAGATGGATACTTTGCTGAACAAAGGCATGCAATGGAAGATGATAGGGTGGATACTCGTGAGTGGGGGGCTAGAATGACAAGAGCAAGTCTGGCTCCTCCAGTTACCCGAAAATATGAGGTGATTGAAGAGTATGTTGTAGTGGCAGATGAGGATGAAGTAAGCCGAAAAATGAGGGTTTGTTTACCTGATGATTATGAGAGAAAGATTACAGCAGCGAAAGACAGGAGAGACCTTGAGTATGCACAGCTTGAAATTCCAGAATTAAAGGAGTACAGACCTAGAAAACAACTTGGAGAGGAGGTTTTGGAGCAGGAAGTTTATGGCATAGACCCATATACACATAATCTTCTATTAGACACCATGCCAAAAGGGTCTGACATTTCCCTTCAACAGAAACATGCCATTATCGAAGAGGTATGTGAAATGTTGTATGCCTTTTGCTTAATGATGTCACCTTTATACTGATTTTATCATTATTGAAACTAATGACTGGGAGAAACTTTGCAGGTACTTCTTCGGGTTCTAAATGAAAACGTTAGGGATTTTACAGGCACTGGAAATACTCCCATGGAGTATCCTCTGCAAAATGTTGTTGAAAGGATGATAGAGAAAGCTGAAAAAGCTGGTGATAGCCGTATGCGCACATTTTTTCAAGGTCTTTTAAAGGCCTTGCAGAGCCGTCAGTCCACTGATAAATATGTTGCTTATAGGAAGGTCTGAATTAAGTCCTTGAAGCTTATATGAAAGCATGCACCCCAGTTTTATTCAATAAAATGTAGTGATTGATGTTTATTTTCTTTGTCAGGGGCTTGGAGTTGTTTGTAACAAAGAGTGTGGCTTTGAGAAAGATGAATTTGTCGTTGAGTTCTTGGGTGAGGTATGGCTTATGGTGATCATTGAAGTGTGTTTTTTGTGGTTGTCATGGTAGTTATTTTTAATGGTTGAAAATACTGAAGTAAATATTGCAAGAGACCAAATGTTGCTTATTTTCTGCATTCCAATGCTTTTTAATTTTCCTTTCTTGCTTTTCTTTAAAGCTCCCTAAAGCCAAAATTTCATTATGAAATCCAGGCTTTTACATCCAGAAGCTAGCATCATACACAAGGCAATGGATGTTATGCCAGTGTTTCATATTGGTTATGCATAAAATTTTCCTTGTACTGTAAACTTGGTAGTCAGGTTCAAATTCTACATGTGAAATTTAACCATTTATGCATATATTCTGGATACAGAAAATCAACTTGGAGGATTTGTTTCAATTTATGGTCTTTGGGGCGATCTACCCTCTTACCAGATTTAGCTGTTAGGCCAATAAGATAGGCCTCGATGGGTCATGTTATATATATGTGGAGTATTTTTATTTTCCCCTTGAAGAGCAAATAATGTTTAGGGATTGGTTGAAAGGTTGGCCAACTCAGAAATTTGGGAATGTTTTGTCTTTCATTCTTTTTTGGAAGAATTTCAGACTTTCACGTGAAAATTGGTGAAGGAATTTATTTTTGTATATTCTATGAAGACTGGAAGGTTTGCAATTAGATACTGCTTTGTTTTATACAATAGAGTGGATGGTATCATGATACAAGTTCAGGGAGAATATGGAAAAGATTGGGATTTATCTAACCCCATGGCCAAGTTGCAGAAGAGATTAATCAATAGTCTTTTATTTTTGGCAATGCTGACTTGCACAAGTTACTCAAGTCAATACTCATTTTCACAAGAGGCAATAATTAATACTCTGTGTTACCGGATCCACCACCCCCAGTGTGTAGGATCCGCGGATCCATGGATCCGATACGTATCTGGATCGGATCTGCCTCTGATCCACCATGGAAATGGATCCCCTGCAGAAGGAAATGTATCCTGGTCCCATGAAATGGATCATCTGAAAAATAAAAAAAATTCCTTTAATTTTCAAACGGATCCTGTGAAAAATCAAACAATTCCTGAAATTTTCAAACGGATCCTGTGAAAAATCAAACAATTCCTGAAATTTTCAAACGGATCCTGCAACTTCCAGTGCTTCTATGACCCATTGATTCCCCCTAAAAATTATTTTTTATTGAAAAACTTAAGAAACCCTAAACACCTAATGGCTAAAAACGTAAACCCCATTCCTGCTCGAGGTCTGATCTATCCTTATGTCAAGATATGCTCTTGAACTCTGATATATCAATATCAAGGTCTGCTCTCAACATTTTTATTTGATTTATCTTTATGGTCAAGGTCTGCTGTCAAGGGCTGATCTATATTTATGTACTATGTTGTTGGTCACTTCACCTACACTGATCTGTGGTCTTGCCATAGCGTTCAAGAAAACCACTTTATTCCCTGCTGATAGGGACATGTGGATGTGGTTCACAAAAACACTATTATGACCTGCTTCAAGTTCATGCCGAAATGGTTTTTAAAATTATCAATATCACAACTTATCAAATTATCAGTTATGGTACTTAAACTCTCTTTTTTGGCAATAAGTTATAGTTCTACTTGTGTTTCTTAAATAGTTTTGTTTCTTCATTCTATTTTTCTATTTATTATAAAAATATTTTTATATTTGTTTGTACTTGCCCTTTCCCCGCCGTATCCGGATCTTGGGTTTTAAAAAATCTACCGGACCCGGATCCGTATCCTGGTAACTTAGTTAATACATGCACAAGCAGCACAATATTGTCATTTAATTGGCTGCTTGAATTTTTATGTTTGTGATTGTTTTGTCAACAATATATCAGTATGATGCTTGGTATTAAGACGGATAATGCATAGACAGCCTCCTATGGTACACATTTGCAAAGAATGGATTGTTAGCGTCAAATCGGCACTGGGAAAGAGCAATAGACTGGGGCAACCTACAAAAACAAAACGGTCTTTTGAATACCCTGAGGTTAATTTACTAAATTTGTCTGCTTGATTAGCCATTCAGATGTTTAATGATGGCTACACTTGGCAGAAATGTAGTATGATATTACTTATTATTTCTTCTCACAAACATTACCATGTTTGGGCATCTAATAATTAGAAGCCTATTACTTAATCCATGCTTGTTGCAATGTGAATCCTATGGTACACATTTGCAAAAACTAGCCTGTTAGCATGAAATAAGCACTGGGGAAGAGCAATAGACGGGTCCAACCTACAAAAGCAAAACGGTCTTTTGAATCATATAAGGGTAAATTACTAAACTTGTCTGCTTGATTAGCCAGTCAGATGTTTAATGACGGCTACACTCAGGGAAACTGTATTACAATATTACTTATTATTTCTTCCCACAAATGTTACCATGTTTGGGCATCTAATGTTTAGAATCGTATTAATTAATTGATGTTTGTTGCAATGTGTGGTATAAGGGTTAGGGTTATGCAAAGATTACCTCCAGCAATCCTTAGTGGCATTTAATTAATGCAAACATGGAGTTATTTTTGGCATGGAGGAGCTTAAGTGGTTACAGGCACATCATTATGAATCAATAAGCAGGTTCCTATTGAGTGAAATTACGCTTAAAATAGTCTTTTCTAGGCATAGATAGTTCATAATCAAGAGAATCAAAGATAACGAAAAGCATCAAAACAAGGAGCCGAAGACCGATAACATCATTTTTTTGTCTGCTAGAATCTCCCTGACTTTAAAAGCAAAATTTTATATGCTAGGTTGTCAATAGCAGGGGTGCTGGAAAGGGGAAATATTTTTTTAGCTAAGCTGCCATAATAATACTTTAAAGATTTAACAAAAGAGCATAGGGAGCTTTTGGTTCAGATTGATTTAATGTTTAAGGCAATATCGTTTAAGGAGTCGTATTACGGGATCAATTACTTCATTGCTGTTGTGAAACACATTTTTATAAATATATTAAAAACAAGAAGTCATTATACCTCATGCTCTTTTCTGCCACTGCTACTTAGTTTTATGGAAAGAAATATTCCTCATCCCATTTGTCAACCTCGTAAAATGTTCACTGCATGCCATAGATGTCACTCGTTTCTATTTAAATTTAATTAGACATTTCAGCGAGGTTTTAGAAATAAATTCCTAAATCTTTCCTAAATATTCAAAATTTAGACATGTTCCAATTTTATTTTATCTTCAAGGAAAACTGTACTTCCCTGTTATCCATTGATGGTAAATAGGGTAAACTGTCATCACTGATTATGGTGCCTAACCCCAAGGGAATCGAGAGTCAAACCTGTGACCTCCCAACACTGAGAGGTAATGTCCACAGAGGAATCGACTATAAGTATAATCTCAAAGGTGTAGAGGAATAGACTGCAAACAAGAAGAACAGTCAGTCACTATTGTCCTTAGAGCCAGTAAAGGTAATGTCTGCCCTAAGAGCCTGTCTGTTGATGGCCCCAAGAGAATGGACTGATGGGCCCTCAAGGCGTGATCTGCTGTGGCATCTGCATGTGTAAATTTTTAATAACCAGATCTGATTGCAATTTAGTCACTGATTTTTACGCCCAGATTTATAATGCATATAAAACTGAATCAGAAATTACAACACAGTGATTACTAATGCACAGTGGAATAAAAATAAACAGTACCATACACAGTTGCACATGATATACTTTGGAAACCCCAATCCCTGGGGAAAACCAGCAACATATTGTCTTTATTATTTTGTGATTTACAGGAATGTTTGAGCATTTACAGTCAACCAGAGATAGACTCAAACCCTCTCTCTCTGACTGTGGCTCAAACCCTAATCCCTATCTCCAAAGCCTTTAAGAGAATCCCTTACTGATCAACCTCCCTCAGTATGTCTCACTAACTCTCCCTCAAACTCTTATAGCATTCTCTTTATGCAAATGCCATGGGCTAATTGACCTTTTACATAAAGTATTATAAAGGTTGCTTTTTACAAAGAGATTTTTGATGATACTTCAATCCAACGTTGAAGCATTTATCCTCGGCGCTTGCTACAAACTTCAATAGGATGTTCCTTCTGGGAGCGGGAGAAGGAGCTGGAGTTGAGGTGGGAGCCAGAATGGCTTCATTGAATCTTCTAACCTGCTTGTTGCTTGCTGTTGTCTCATCCGATCCTTGTAGCAGCCATGTTGAATTTGTTTCATTATGATTACTGCCCAAGTTCAAGCTGCTTTAGATGTTCATTTTATTAAAACAATGATAAAGAACTCTTGGGAGAACTAATGATAATATATTTTGAAAGTTGAATGAGCTACTGTTGTGGCTTTCTCAATTATGCTGCTAATCTTCAGGTTAGTGGTTAAGACTCATTGAGTACATTGGAACATTTGTTCTATGAAGTTGAGAAAACCAGTTTCTTCTTCCAAAGCATACTGCCTTAATTAACAGGGAATAAGTTAGGCAGATGAAAGTTTTCTATCTTCCTTTGTGAATGGAAGAAATCTTTGTGTGTGCATTATGTATATTCTACGTTAGGTATTCATGAAATAATGTCACTAATAGAACAGCATTGGTAAGCTGCACAAGCTGATAAGGATGACTGTGAAAACCTCTGTTTTATATGTCATCTTATCTTGGACACAGTTTAAGGAAAAAATTGTTGTACACAATAATGTTTGTCGGACGTGAAAAAGTTGATATATGTTAGGCTTGATAACTTTACTGGAGTAGGATACGTAGTAGCTTCATAGGAAGCAGGGTTTGCGATGCGCACACAATCCTAAGTTGAGCAGAGGAGTTTGATTCTGAATGTTATAGAACAGTTCTTATTCTGTGACCTGTCATATATTATCATTAGCAACTCATGCTATTTATTCTTAGTATTGGATTGTTTCGAATGTTATTACTTGTTTTGATATATTTGATAAAAATAACTGACTAACATTGTCATGATTTATTGTTGCTGTAGGTTTATCCTGCTTGGAGGTGGTTTGAGAAGCAGGATGGAATCAGGTCTTTCCAGAAGAACAGTAAAGATCCTGCTCCAGAATTCTATAATATCTTTTTGGAGAGACCAAAGGCAAGGATTTGGATCTCTCATGTTTTCATAGTGCAGTCTGGATGTGCAAAGGGTTTTCAAAATTGAAATGTTCATGATTTCAGTTGCTCTTAGATTAAATTATTTTGTTACGGTGTCTATTTGCAGGGTGATGGTGCAGGATATGATTTGGTTGTAGTTGATGCCATGCACAAGGCTAATTATGCTAGCCGTATTTGTCATTCTTGTCGACCTAATTGTGAAGCCAAGTAAGCTCTCTGCTCCTTCTATGCTTAACATGTTAGAATTCTGTGGCTGCAGATATATGCCATTGCATTTTTGGAACAGTTGCTAACAACATATTAACGTTTTAGCTTCTAGAAACTTTTACCTAATGCATTTGATTGATTGCACAGATGTTTGCCTTCAAAACAATTTCAAGTGTGATCCATGAATGGCATCTCTGTTTTGAACTTTCAAAGAACTTTATAAGCAATGTTTAAGCATATCATATCCGGATTTATCAGATGTTCTTGCAGGGTCTACTACCATTGCCTAGAACAGATGATCTTGGAAATTTACAAAGCCATAGCACTTATCACTGATAGGATAAATTAAAAGTGGAAATTTCTTCCTAAAGTTTGCAGAACTATTGTTTAGTGGTGCTTTGACTTTCTTGTATCAATAATAATCACATGCTAGGGAAAGATGATCTTGAAAATTTACAAAGCCATAGTGCTAATCACTAATAGGATAAATTAAAGTTGAAATTGCTTCCTATAGACTTTGAGGAACCATTGTTTAGTGGTGGTTTGACTTTCTTGTATTATTAATAAATTGTAATCACATGCTAGGAATTACATATGAAAGCATTTTTGTTAGATTATTGTTTACATGCAGTCATGTGACAGTGGATGTTATTTCCGTGTTGCAGCATTTTTGTTCTATTTAGTAATTTTCATTTCATTTTATCTAGGCTTTACAGTACTGAATATCACCACAAAGTTCTATATTTTCCAGTACCTTTGTGCAATCCTAAAAAGAATATGCAGTTGAGTGGCGTTTTGTTATGTGTGAGTATTAAAACTTCAGAAGTACAAAAACAGACAATAATATGCACATGGTATAATGGCATTCTTGAATCATTCTCTAGAATTCATTGTTTTGCTAAGTTACCAGGATACATGGATACGGATCCGGAAATGGATCCACTATATTTTTCAAAAGCCAGGTTCCAGCCAGGTTCCAGATACGGCGAGGATCAGTGTTATCAGAACCGGTCCGGTTCAGGGAAAACCGACCGGTCCTACTGGTTTACAGGGTTTTCCGGTCCGGTCAGGGCCCCAAACCGCTTGGGCTGGATTTTGAGCTTGAACCGGCCTGAACCGGCTTGAACTGGTCCGGTCCGTACAGTATCGTATGGAAGCTGTCCAGGGACCCATAGAACTCAAATTTTGGTTCTAAACTTCAATGATGTATTTTGGTTCAGAACTTCAGTGATGTATTTTGGATCGGAACTTCAGTGATGATATTTTGGTTATTTGCACCTGTACTTGTTATATATATGAGAAACTTTGCATATTTGTGTATTAATGGTTTGAATTCATATGTATGCACATGAATATATATGTTTTTTTACAAAATATGAATATTTTATGTATTTTTTTGTCTACCGGTTTTTCTCCGGTTTCAGTCCGGTTCCCCGTCCAGTTCACATTTTGGGCTGTACCGGTTCGATGACCGGTCTGGTTCTGATAACATTGGCGAGGATACGTCAAGTAAAAAAAGTATAATAATAATTTTTAATTTTAGAAAAAACATATTTGAATTTGAGAATCAAACCATTCATGAATCACAACCTTAGAATTGAAATCACAACCTAAACTAATTCTAAAGAATATAACTATAACTGACAATATAACTATCCTAAATACTAATTATTGTTGCTAATTCTAAAGATAACCTAGAATTATAATTTAGCAGATAGGTTGTAGGTTATTTTTAAATTAAGATAGCTCATCTACAGCTAATTCTAAAGATAACTAAGAATTCAAATTTAGAAGCTAGGCCATAGGTTAAAGTAAGATAAGCAGTTCTCAAGGCACATGCTAAGGGAGGCCTGTTGATCAAGGATGCCAGAAATTTGGCTCTTGCTGTATATTAGGACTTTATTTCTGCTTTAGTTAGTTTGAGGAAGGGGTTATGACAGGCATTGCATATACCCTTCCATGCTTTGCAAATTGGTAGGTAAATATGTATCTGTGAATATAAAATGTATTTTTTGAAATAGCTTGGTGGGCTAGGTCAAGTGGTCAAGTGCTGTAAGTTGTGAGCAGAAGGTCTTCGGGTCAAATCCCTGGGAGGCTATACATCACTATATAAGGGCCTCACTTGATGTCCCCATCGGGTTAGCTCTGTAATTAGAGCGAATGGGCGAGGCCCCTTCGGGTGGGCCCCCTATGCATTGTTCCCGTGGACGTAACAAGCTCCGTTGGGGGGTAGGTGAACCACATTGAAAAAATGTATTTTTTGAAAAAGAAAAGAAAAAGATAAGCAATTATTTCTAAGGAGATGCAGTATTCCAATCCTATAGGGGTTAATAACTTAATATATATGCAAATATTTCTTCATTTGGATTGGAATTAGAAAAATAATCGTGTTTAGCAGAATTCGCAGTTTAAAATGTAGCGTTTAATAATTTATGGACATTGGCAATTAGTAACATACTTGTCACTGCTTCCATGTTCCTGTCACTGCTTCCAGGGATAGGTCTGTCAGTCACCAGGGATAACAATGTCAGCTACCCATCAACAATGCTTCAACCCCTTGCCAACATTCTCAACCCGAGGCTCAGTCGTCCATGTTCTTACTCAGCCCGAAGCTTAAGTTCTTGAATCTCAACTTCTCAATGTTCTCTTGCTCACTCAACCAGATGTTCAGATACAAATCATTAGTTAGTGGGGCAGAGTCTTCTGATTGAGGTGGGGCAGGGTCTTAGGGCTCCTACAAGTGTCAAAAACCCTACAAAAAAGATAATACTAATTTTCAATTGCACGTTTGGGCCCATGGGACAAGAGATCCATGTCATATTTTCGTTTTGGCATGGGCTTTGTTACATGTGGGGTTCGTTGCTGGCCAAGAGGGATCCAGCTGCAAGGCAGATCCTACACAGATCCTGGTGGATCCGGATGTGAATCTGAACCATGGATTTGTGGATCCTGTTAAACTAGTAGCAACAAGGAAGGTTTTCTTGCATGCAGAAGACTTAAATTTAGGAAACCAGTTGTATTTAATTTACTTTTCCTAAGTTTACTTTGGAAAATAAATTAAAGTGATCTAAATTAACTTTAGTGAACCACTAGTTAAAGTGAAAGTGAAAGTGAAATTAGGGTTTTCGCTTTACCTAAAGTTATAAAAGAGAGATCAATTGGTAGAGAGAACACACACACTTGTTTTTCGACAGAGACATGATACAGACAAGGAGAGAAAGTCAGACAGAGGATTTAACTGAGAAGACGGAGGGGCGAGCAGCATGATCATCGAGCTTTGTATAGCTGGGCTGTACACTCACACGGGAGGGTGTTGAGGTTTAGCTGGGATTTGCCTAGTGATTCTGCCGGGTACTGCATTCGCCAGGTTTGGGTGAATTTGTAGTGATTGTAGAAGTTCCATATTTTTTCATAATAAAATCTATATCTTACTGCTGCACCGGTTTTCCCATCTTGGGTTTTTTCGGGGGGTTTCCATCATAGTGGAAAAAATCGGCATTGGCAAAAAATCGGCGAGGGTCTAGAAAACTTCTTCTCGGCAATATCGGCGAAAAAATCGGCAAAAATTGGCAAACCGCAACAAGCATTAAAAAGTGCAAATTTTGTACTTTAATAGGGTCAAAATTGCTTACCGATATTTTCCCCTGTTTGCCGATTTTTCTTGATTTTTCCCTATCTTTCTTGATTTTTGCCGATGTCTGATTTTTTGAAAAATAGCGATTTTTTCGGGGCGAAAAATCGGCATCCAGAAAAAATCGCGATTTTTCGGGACATCGCTGAAAAATCGGAGTTTTTTTCCACTATGGTTTCCATACCCAAAATAATAGTGTCAATATTGTGATGTGATGTTGTGAGTTATTTCTTAGTTTTATATTCTGCTGCAAATGATAAAAGATATTCATGTGTGGCTATCAGTTGATATTTTGCATGCACTGTTTAGCCCTAGTTGAATATTAAAGGAAAATTTACATGGTACCAGAGCTCTGGTGAGCTAAAGATGAGAGATTTGCAGCAACAGTGATAAATCAGGGGCAAATCTATAGGAAGACACAAACCTAGACTTCTAGATCTAGGGTTTGACATGTACACTTCACTATGGCCATGCAATTGAGAGTTGAGGATAGACTCCAGGGTGCTCAGAACTTTCCTACTTGGAAAGAGAGGATCACAAGGATCCTGGATGTCAGTGATGCTAAGGAGCACATTGACTCCATTAAAGTTGCACCCACAGATCCGACAGATCTGATAGCATGGAAGAAGATTGATTTCAGAGCCATGCTGATTATCATGGATGGAGTGAAGGACCATATAGTCCCTCATCTTTCTGGTAAGAAGACCGCATTGAAGATGTGGAAGGCTTTGGAAAGTTTGTGCGAGAGCAAGAACGAGAACCGGAGGATGGTGTTGCAAGAGAGGACGCGCAACACCAACATGACCAAGGGAGAAGGAGTGGTGCCTTATCTCACGAGGCTCACACAGATCAGGGATGAGCTTGGAGTTGTTGGCTCTAAAACTGATGATGAGGAGCTAGTTCGGATGCCCTCAATGGATTCTCTAAGCCATGGGACACCTTTGTCAAAGGTGTTGTGGCTAGGGAGAAGCTCCCTGATTGGCAGAGACCATGGGATGACTTTGTGCAGGAGGAGACCCGCATGGGTCAAGGATCAGGCTCATCCAGCAAGGCCCCATAGATTGTGGATGAGGAGGCTCTAGCCCTTACAAGGAAGGCAAAGAGGAAGGACGGTAAGAAGAACCTTGACGTATCTAAGGTCAAGTGTTTTATCTGCCACAAGTAGGGGCACTTTGCCTCCCAATGCCCAGACAGGAAGAAGAAGAGTAACACTCAGATGACTGGATCTGCAGAGGTGGACGAGTTCAGCAGGAACTTCGATGAGGAGTTTTGTTTGATAGCTTGCATGGCAAGCACCACAGGGAGCAGCATATGGTACATTGAAAATGGAGCATCTAGTCACATGACGGGATAGAAGAGATTCTTCAAAGACTTGCAGGAGGGTGGAACAGGGATCCACGTTGAGTTGGGTGATGATGCGCGGTATCAGGCGCAGGGAGTTGGCACTATTTCATTTGAGAGGGAGTCTGGCAAACCCCTCAATTTTGCTGATGTGTTATATGTTCTAGGACTGACCAAGAACCTTATATCAGTCTCCACTCTGGACGACAAGGGATATCAGGTGAAGTTTCGTGACCATAGAGTGTATATCAAACCCAAGGGGTCAGATAGGAGCTTGGATTGGGTGATTGGCAGAAGGAGCGAGAAAGTGTACAGATTACACTTTGAGCCTACAAAGGCTCTAGTCAGCAGCAGCAGCAGTCAGGGTGAGTTGTGGCATAGGAGGATGACACACTTACACCATGGAGCACTGAAGCATTCAAGACAGGCAGTCATTGGAGTTCCTCAGTTACAAGAGGAAAAGCATAACCACTGCAAGGGTTGTGCTTTGGGGAAGAACATCAGGAAGCCTTTCCCACAGAGTGAGCACAAGTCCAAGGAGCCCTTGGACTTGGTGCATTCAGATGTATACAGACCTATGAGTGTCCATTCGTTTAGTGGTTACAGTTATTGCGTAATCTTCATTGATGACTATTTTAGGAAAACCTGGATCTATTTCCTGAAGGCCAAGTCATAGGTCTTTGAGAGGTTTTAAGAGTTCATGACTCTTGTGGAGAACCAAACAGGAAAGAAGATTCAGGGGTCGAGGACAAACAACGGGGGTGATTACACTTCCAATGAGTTCAGAGTATTGTTCGACTGAGGGGATCGAGAAGGAGCACATTGTGCCCCATACCCCACAATAGAATGGAGTTGCAGAGCAGAAGAACAGGACTATGGTTGGAGCAGCCAAGGCCATGCTATTTGATCAGGGATTACCACTATTCCTCTGGGCTGAGGCATACAGGACTGCAGTATACATTCAGAACAGGTGTCCCCAAATAGCCTTGGGGAGGAAGACACCGGAGGAGGTCTTCACAGGCACTAGGCCAGATGTGAGTCACATTTGCATATTTGGCAGTGTCTGTTATTGTCATGTTCATGCTAACAATAGGAAGAAGTTGGACCCTTCTAGAGAGAAGGGGTTACTTGTTGGTTACAACGAGATTTCGAAGGCATATAGAGTTTACATTCCTGCTCGCAGGAGGATCATTGTGAGCAGGGATGTCCAATTCGATGAGGACAGGGCCTTGTAGAGATCTCTGGACTTACTAGCAGAGCAACAACCAGCACAGGAGTCAAGAGTCAAGTTGGAGGAGCCAAATGTACGAGTACAGGTATAGACATGGAGCACAGGTTCTAGTGGTCAGAGGGAGTCAGGTGGACAGGATCCTTCAGTCATTGACTTGAAGGATGAGCTGCAGCAGGAGACAGATATCCAGCAGCCGTAGCAGGTTGACACTAGGTCAAGGCCTAAGTGGTTTAGGTCTACAATGCAGGATTCCAGGCAAGTAGATCCTCCACAGACATCTTTTAGACAGAGTGTACCCCCAAAGAGGCTTAGTTATATGGCATTAATGACAGAGTTGATTAACTTTGAACCTTCCAGCTTCGGGGAGGTTACACAACATGATGTGTGGCAGAAAGCTATGGTCGAGGAGTATGACTCCAATATGAAAAACTAGGTATGGGAGGTTGTGCCGAGACAACAAGGGAAAAGGGTGGTGGGATCCAGATGGATCTACAAGGTGAAGCATGCAACAGACATAAGCGTGGAGAAGTACAAGGCGCGCTTTGTGGCAAAGGGGTTTTCACAGAAGGAGGGTATTGATTATGAGGAGATTTTCGCCCTTGTTGCCAGGTATTCTCCCATTCATACCATTATCTCACTAGCAGCTGAGATGGGTTGGTGTGTCCATCAGATGGACGTCAAGACTGCCTTCCTCAACGGAGTAATAGAGGAGGAGGTGTATATTGAGCAACCAGAGGGGTTTGATGTGGAGAACAGGGAGACGCATGTATGCAGACTGCATCGAGCTCTTTACGGGCTCAAGCAGGCACCTCGAGCATGGTACTCGAGGATTGACAGCTATCTACGGGAGATGGGATTTCAGCAGAGTGAGGTTGACCACAACCTGTACTTCTTGACAGGTGAGGTGCCTCTCATACTGGTCTTATATGTGGATGATCTCTTTTTGATAGGAGATGAGAGGTTGATTGGAGATTGTAAGTCCAACCTTGCAATAGAGTTTGAGATTAAAGAACTTGGGTTGATGCATTACTTTTTGGGCTTGGAGGTTTGGTAGAGAGATGGATGCTTCTTCATCGGACAGGGAAAGTATGCAGTAGAGATCCTGAAGAGATTCAGGATGGAGGACTGCAAGCCTATGGCCATACCTCTAGTTTCCAAGCGGAGGAAGATTGATGCATCAGGGTCAGATGGTTTTGATCCTACCTTGTATCGTTAGTTTATTGGATCGCTTATGTATCTGGTCAACACTCAACCAGACATAAGCTTTGCAATCAACTCTTTGAGTTAGTTCATGGTGGACCGTCGGAGAGTGCATTGGACGACTGCGAAGCACATACTTCGCTACATCAGAGGTACAGTGGAGTATGGATTGGTTTATGAGCGCAGGGGGAGTGTACAGTTAGCAGGTTTCACAAATGCTGACTGAGAATGATGTGTAGAGGACCGGAAGAGTACTTCAGGTTTCTGTTTCAGCATTGGATCAGGGGTTGTCCCTTGGTTCAGCAGGAAGCAGAATTCAGTTGCATTGAGCTCGGGAGAGGCTGAGTACATGGCAGCCAACATGGTTGCTTGTGAGGGTATGTGGCTGAGGAAGTTACTTGCAGGGTTATTCGAGTGTGAGCTAGAGGCTATAGTAGTTCACTGTGACAATCAGAGTAGCATCAGGCTATCTGAGAATCTAGTGTTCCATGATCGGAGCAAACACATAGACATCAGATACCACTTCTTGAGAGATTGTGTTCAGAGGGGAACCATTTGGTTGGAGTACATACAGATAGATGAGCAGGTGGCAGACATTTTCGCCAAAGCACTTTGCAGACAGAGTTTTGTGAAGTTCAGGGATAAGTTGGGGTTACTACCGAATCCTTTCCTCGTTGAGAGGGAGTGTTAAACTAGTAGCAACAAGGAAGGTCTTCCTGCATGCATGTGTTCTTGCATGGAAAAGACTTAAATTAGGAAACCAGTTGTATTTAATTTACTTTTCTTAAGTTTACTTTGGAAAATAAATTAAAGTGATATAAATTAACTTTAGTGAACCACTAGTTAAAGTGAAAGTGAAATTAGAGTTTTTGCTTTACCACTAGTTAAAGTGAAAGTGAAATTAGGGTTTTTGCTTTACCTAAAGTTATAAAAGAGAGATCAATTGCTTTATCTGACTGCTGCACCGGTTTTCACATGGGTTTTTCCGGGGGTTTCCATACCCAAAATAATAGTGTCAATATTGTGATGTGATGTTGTGAGTTATTTCTCAGTTTTATATTCCGCTGCATACTGTAAAAGATATTCATGTGTGGTTATCAGTTGATATTTTGCATGCACTGTTTAGCCCTAGTTGAATATTAAAGGAAAATTTACAGATCCAACCTGAGAACCCCGTGGATTCTTTAACATCGTTTTTCCTTTTGTGCTTTCAGTGCAGGATCACTTAGAGGTAACATATCATGGGATCTTTTTTTTTTCCAAGAAAAAATCATATATTAGCTATTCCAAGTAGAAATGAGAATATATATAACGGAGCTGTCAGCTCATTGTTCCAAACTGACACATTTGCTTGACTGTTCTAGGAGGACCAAGACGACATACCAGTACATGATACAGTGACTAATTCTAAATAAACACATACAGTGTTTACACTTCTTTTTGATGGCAAAAGCCAACAACCTGTAGAAGCTGAAAATTGACTTTCGAGAACAGACCAGTGCAAAAAATTAATAGATGTTTATGATAACCTCTGTGCTTTCCACCTCACTCCAAGTTTCTTTAACTGTAGATATGGTAAGTACCTCCAATGCTCTAGCTTTGTCCCGGATTTCATCCATCAGGGAGGATAAAGCCATATTTGTAAACTGGGCATGTCCATTTTACCACTTGAACACTAGTTGTGAATCGCCCAGCATTTGTCGGGAGGATACTCCTTTATCCACTGCAAAATTCATCAAGATCCGCAATGCATACAGTTCTGCCCTGTTATTCGTTTTCAAACCTGCCCCATACTTCAAGGAAAAATAATGAGCCTTGTTCAAAAATAAAATCGTGCCTGCTCTACTTCAGACAGGAGCTGTCAAAAAATCCCCAAGCATTATCCTGATTGATAATTGGCTCTTTTAAGTTTTAACAGTCTTGCAGATTGCGTTTTATGAATCTTTATCCTGTCAATGAAGGCCATTCTTATTTTGTGGGCAACAACAGGAGTTTCTTCTTTGTTCTAAAAAATCATTTTGTTTCTAATTTAAACATGTCCCATATGAGGAAGCTGGGAATGGCTCGAAACAATACAGTTGATGGATCTTCAAACCAAAACTTCAAGCAACAGAGAGATCTGCTGCCAGTTGCTAGAGCCCAGGACACTTCAAGGATTGTAGGACCTCTTTCCATACTACTAGAGAGAAGGAGCATTTACTGAACAGGTGATCCACTGTCTCTTCATCCAGTTTACATAGAATGCATCCATTAGGTCCCTGCCAATTATGTTTCAGACCATTGTTCCATGTTAGAATTTTGTTGGACAACGTAAGCCAAGTAAATAAATGTATTTTAAGTGGACACAACAGCGTCCAAACTAAAGACCACCACCAGTGAGATTCTCTACACAGTTCTGTAAACATGAACACCTCATATCCTAGCTTAGCAGATAGAGTGCCTGCAGAATTGTTCTAGGACCATTTTAACGTATCGTTTGTATCTTGTAATCGAACTGCAGAATGTGAAAGTTTTGCCACATAATTAGTCCAATCCTCAGCATCAGCTCCATGTGAGTTTAAACCCTATGCAGTGGCTCATTCTTGTAACCATCTACCCAGGATTCTTTGCAGTCCTATGTCTGCCAAATGAGTGATGCCTTTGGAGCAAAGGGGGACTAATAATTCCTCTGATAATTTAAAATTGCCAGATACCCCCACCCAGGGACCTTCACCAATCCTTAGGCAGTCCTCTCTTCCTACCTTTCAAGCAATCCAACAACCAAGCACAGGGAAGGTTTTGACTAAGCTGTTCCATACGTTTGAGAATCTTTTTAGCGGTTTTTGCTCCAGTCTAATCCAGTCTTCAACATATTTATCGGTCAAGTATTTCTTTCGCATGAGCCTTCCCCAAAGACCGTTATTGAAAAGTACTCTCCACACATTCTTTGACATATCATGGGATCTATCTTGGGATGAGTCCCAGATTTCTCTCTCTCAGACTGTTCAATCAGGAAATAGGTCCTCGGCAATATCTGTGAAATTACAGAGATTCCAAATGGACCATCTCCTGATTTCCCACAGGGCCAAGTAAACATAGCCTAGAAATACTGATCAGTATAACGTCAGCCTTGGTGCTAAACATAAATAGGATGACTTAAAATGAAATTGACTTCCTATATACTAGCCACTAACTGTTTAGGAGTCCTTACCTTAGTAGATTTTTGAGACACATGGCCTTCATCTATTGCTTGGGATCTCCTTAATTTCCTCTCTTCTTTTCCTGCCCAATTTTCAGTATCTTCAAATCCAGGAAAAAGGAAGCTATGGATGTCAACCATCTTTTCCCTGTATTAGATGCAGCTGACATCAATCAGTTGAAACTAGTGAGAAGAAAAGGGGAAGCCCCCTCCATGGGGCCATGAGGTAAGGCAAGATTTTTATACTCCTTGTGTTAATTGATAATACTTGGCAATGCCTGATGGATTTAGTATATACTACTGCATATGAATTTCTGTTTACTTATATTGGATCCATTGGTTTGGCGTGTGCACATCCAGCACTAGGATTTCGTTCAACAATTCAAGCAAGAAAATACTTGCATGATTCACTACTTGCAAATGATATTCTTTGACTGGTAGGATGCCCATCACTTGTTTTTTTTCTTTGGCCTTAAAATCTTAGGAGAGCTTTCCTGGCTGCTCCTGGACTCCTGCTAGGATCACCCAGGCAGGCCCTCTCAGTTGTGGACACTCCCTGGAAGATTATATCAGGTTTTGCATTGGTACTTTACCAGTGATAGACAATGACAGGGATAGCTCCACTCCCTCTACATCCATCTTTACTTCTGATGCTGAGTAGTGCCTCTGTCTCGAGTCTTCTAGGGTTTACCCTTTCTCACTCACTACTATTTTGAATTTTACTTGTACGTCATTTTTGTGGCACTTAAAAGTTAGGAGTAGCTTTGGCACTCTCACATCAGGATTTTGACATGTATTTTCTAGTCCCGTTGATCTATTCTTATGGTCACCTGTGGATATTAATAAAATATTTGACCTTATGATTGCGATGTAATATTTTTAGGTTCACATTGAACACATACATTCATATATTGTTGGTTTTAAACTTTTGGTATATCTCTATAGTATATTCCAATATTGGATGGTTTGCTTATGAAATAAAAAATGGCCAGTTAATTTACACTCATGTTTGACAGATTTCTATGTTCTAATTAATTAATTTTGCTTGGTGGATCCTACATGTAATTCATCGATTGGATCGACTTTTGTAGATGCACTTCTGCTTCCTTTATATTGGAACAATTGTTTTGATGTGTAAAGTTTTGATCAATGAAATAAGCATAGAAATAATTGCGAATTTGTTAATTGCAAATATTATTTGCACTACTTTAAATATCATAATGAACTTCCAAACTCTCTTACATATTCAAGTTGCTCCTGGGCCAAAATTGTTGTGGGTCAAACTTAAATTCTACTTGAAATTTCCGGTGGCAGTTACTTTATGAATATTCTATTAGTGAAGTGAAGACATTACTGAAATTCACCTATGACAATACCAATACCAAAAAAGAGAAACATTTGTTTTTTCTATCACTGATCTTCCTGCCTGTTGATTGATTGGTTTTACGATATTGTCTGAAACAGAGTTACTGCTGTTGGTGGCCAATACCAGATAGGCATATATACATTAAGGCCTATACGGTATGGGGAAGAAATCACATTTGATTATAATTCCCTGACAGAGGTAAGTGATGATTATTTATTTATTTATTTAGGTTTTTCTATATTGACCTGCAGGAATTTAATAATATGTTGAACTTTTTGCAGAGCAAGGAAGAGTATGAAGTGTCTGTGTGTCTCTGTGGCAGTCATGGTTGCAGGGGTAGCTATTTAAATCTTGCGGGTGCAGGAGCTTTTCAAAAGGTAATATCAGAATTCAGAAAATGTTTTGCTCATCCCTTTGTGAATTCAACCATGCCCATGGACATACACAAACGTTTGTATTTAGTTGATTTATCATTCTGTGTTTTTCTCTTGGAATTGGCAAGTGACATCATATAGCGATGATTATGTTGGGCATAGCATACTAAGATGATTATATTGGACAAAGTATAGTAACATTCTTTTTTCGTCTGGTGCTTGTGTCAGGTCTTAAAGGAATTCCATGGCTTACTACATAGAAATCAATTGCTCCTTGAAGCTTGCACAACAAATTCTGTCACTGAAGAAGACATGAGGGATTTGCACAGTGCAGGTCTTGGGACTTGCCTGCTGTCTGGGTTGCCTAATTGGGCTGTGGCATTTTCAGCTCGTGTGGTGCGTTTTACATCCTATTGCTCTACATTTTAAGCTTTGTTTTTTATATACTGTTTTTGTAGACTTATTTGGTACATGTTATTTCACACCAGGTGAGGTTTATAAATTTTGAAAGAAGGAAGCTTCCTGAGCAAATAGTAAAGCATGTTGTAAAGGAAAAAAAGAAAGTTGGTGTTGAGATTCTCTTGGAGTATGAGAAGAGCGATGCAGAGATTCAGGTACCAGACTAAGGAGCACCAGTGTTCTGCAGCTAGTTTATCTGTAGGAAAAATTATTATTTTATTGATGACCTGATTATATGTTTATCTGTGGAGACAGGCGGAGGGAGTCTACAATCAAAGACTTCAGAGTCTTGCAATCACTCTCGATAAGGTGAGTGAACTGTATTCACATTTAAAATATTATCCTCTGAATCTGACAAATGTGAAAGAGTGCTAAGTATTTGATATGCTTTGATCTGCTTATGGATAACTGAAATGGCTGAATTGAAGGTAAGGTATATAATAAGAAAGCTTCATCAAGACCCAACAAAAGCTCCTCCACCTCTGAGAAAGGTCAAGGCTGCAGAGTTAGTTTCATTACTGTGGAAGGGAGAGCATTCATTGGTTGAGGAGTTACTACGATGTATGGGACCATATGTTGATGTAGATCGGCTGAACCGCTTGAAGCAACAAATTCATGCGCATGATCCAAGTGGTTCAAAGAATGTAGAAAAAGGCTTACGGGAGTCTTTATTGTGGTAAGATTTACTAGTCCCTCATAGGCTTTGGAAGTAAACAATAGAAGTCTCTGTCAGTGTCTTCAGTGAAAGCACCTTTGCCTAAGCCACAAACATAAAAATCCACAGGTTTTATTTTAACTAGTATATATTTGCTGTTTTTTTGCCCACCTTCATTTTTTTATTTTGACATACAGGCTAAGAGATGAGCTGCGAGGCATCCCATCATCTTGTAGAGGCCGACATGATGCAGCTGCTGATCTTATTCACTTGTATGCATATACAAAGCACTTCTTTACTCATCTTGTAAGTATGATACATGCCTATTTTTTTGAATATTAAAAACCAATATTGATCCAATTAAAGGATAAATGTTTTTGAGAAACTACAGTGCCTCCAATAAATTGTGGAGCGTCAAAAATTGTTTCTTAGGACTTTTACGAGCACTTAGTCTCATACTCAATAAAGTTGGATTCTTCTTGGGTGCAGGATTATGGTCCTCTAGAGTCTCCTCCTCTTTATATCAGTCCTCTTGACCTGGGTCCTAAGTATGCAGAAAGCTTGGGAGGGGGTTTCCGCGAATATAGAAAGGCTTATAGCAAGGAGTATGCACTAGGCCAGCTGATGTATTGGTATGTACAGGCTTCTTCAGACCCAGGTAAAAGCCTAATGAAGGCACGCAGAGGTTGCCTGGTTCTTCCGGACATTTCATCGTGCTATGCAAAGACCCCCAAACAAGAGTTTTCACGTGGCTATGGCTCCAAAGAGCAGGCGGAGATGATAAGAAGAATGGTGTGTGTACTGTGGGTGTTGATTCATAATTTCCTAGTTCAGCTTATGTTTCTTGTCTAGATGATTTTTCTGATTGCTGTGGCATTCTTTACAGGAGCGACAACCTCAAAAGCAATGGCCAAAGGGTGAGTTTTGGGAATTCAAGAATAATCGTGGATTGTTTGGTAGTCCAATGTTCGATGCTGTTATAAATGGCTCACCTTTAGATAAAGAACTTGTGCAGTGGCTGAGAAACAGGCCTGTTGTATTTGACGGTCCATGGGATCATTGACAAGGAGGCACATATTGTTTTGGAATGATTATTTCATTAATTTAGAGCTTCCTTTGGGCATATTCTTTTGGAAGTGGTAATCATTTCAAAACAATGGTGTATCTCTTCATAAGAGGTTTTCTGTACAGTTTTGTAATTGTATTCCTTAGTAGCAATTCTACCTTGCCTTCACCCAGCTGCTTTTTCTTGATTGATTGTATTGGGGACTTCTGAATATTCAAGTGGGTTGCATCTGCCTCCATGAGGCTGTTTATGATTCTTTATAACCAAGCAGAGAAAGACTTCTCGCTTTTTAGAGAAAGCTCCTTTCCTTGTTTATTACACGGCATTTGCAACTTGGAATAGTTCAGACGTTTGAAGTGTCTATTAAGTAGACAGCTTCACATCTTTTAATTCAGGTGTCATCTATTTTTTTTGGTCACGATGCATTTATAAATTGAAGTGCCTTTCACATGTATACAGTGAAGTGACCAAAGTGACCATTATGGCCTGTTGTTATTTTGCATTTCAAATCACTTGCTTTCTGTTTATTTTTCATGGTTATTTCTTTTGCAATGTCTGTATCCGTCGAAGAAAGGCTATCACATTAAAAGACTGGAATTTAACACTCTTCAAAGGATGCAGGAAGATTTCCAGTGGGCGACCTATCCAAGAAAGACTGACCAACTTGGTATTCTCATGAGGTGCTTTCTTACAAGCGGAAGCAAAAATTGAAATCATGGTTAGTTTTAAAATCAATGTAATTTACCAGCATAGATCCATCTTAAAAAGGACCTACCGAGCGCCGAAAGGGATCAAATCTCTTGAAGCTGCAAACCTGTTTTTAGAGTGAAATGTCGAGGAAATGTGTAACACAATGTTTATGGTTTTAATTTGTAGTCTTATATATGTGGTTCTAAATATTTTAAATCTAATTTGAGCAGACATGTTTTTTATTTATAATATTTTATTATTATTTTTTTATAAAAGACACGTGTCAGCTCTACGATGAGCGCAGGAGTTACACATCTCCTCTTTACTGTGCTGTAAAATGTGCCTCTTCGGCGCAACAAGTATTTTCGATCTATTTTTGCAACTGTTTTTGCCCATTATTTAGACATTTTGCTATCCTATGTTGATGCAGTGAAGATGTGCATAGAAACATTGCTTAAATTGTATAAACAGTTAATTTTTTTTGGAATCCATACTGGACTGCTGTCAAATTTGGCGCCAGCATTGTAAAAATACATTTCCTGGTATGGGGACATCCATTTTATAACTGAGTGCATCTGGCAATGGATTACTTCCTATTTCCTATTTTTTTCCAAGCAGTTCACATTGTGATACACTCTTGACATCTCACGCTTTTATGTTTTCCACTCAAAATTTAAGGGGCTCTGTTAATGATGCTTATCTTGTGTTATAGTATTGTCTGCCTACAATTTGTGGTTATTATTCGAGTGATTTTCAAAGATATCATTATTTGTAGTAGCACATAATGATTTCGAACTGCCAGGAAGTTTGAAGTTCTTTTACGGTGTATAACTTTAAGCTGGCAAAAACTAGTTTAAACCATTTAATCTCAGTGCCAAACATTCAAATAAAAAGCCATTTTGATTTTGATTAGCTACTTTACTGATCGATAATGAGCTACAAAATTTTAGTGGCTTTGTTACAAGGAACAGGAAATGACAATATTTCCCGAGTCAATACTTCAAATTCTGGGAAACTTCTCTTTGCCTCAAGATGGTTCCGCATTAATGTTTACATATTCTGTTTTTAACGATTCTTCAACTGCTGCTGCTTAGTTGCACATGTTGCTCAAAAGTTTGCGGAAAAAGTGTTTGCTATCTACCTCTATAAACATTTTAATGCAAATAACATTGAATTAAGTATTCTTTTACTAAAAGAGTGGAATCGATTGGAGCTAGAGCCTTTAGGATGATAAATGCAAAGCCAGCGAGGGTTATTATTCTTGATTGAACTGTAGCTTCTTGGTAATATTGGAGAGTGTCCACTATCTCATGTATGTTTACTGCAATGTGGATAAGGTGGTTCACTGTGTAAGAGCGACACAACTTGCATCATTTTTACAGCAAACAAGATATTTAACATGCCTGAAATTGTGCCTAAGCGGGGTACTTTTCTGTTAACTATGAGCTTTGGCCCAAAGAGGCTCAAGTTTAAAAGACATTTTTATTGTTTCTACAGCATGATTGGAGGCATTGTTGAAGTCATTCTACTATTGAACATAAACATGTAGACATCATTTCCTTCTATAGCACGATCGCTATCATTGTTGAAGTCATTCTACTATTGAACATAAACATGTAGACATCATTTCCTTCTATAGCACGATCGCTATCATTGTTGAAGTCATTCTGCTATTATGATTTATATATGTTTATTTATGAGGAGTATTTATTTTTAAATGGGTGTGCTGGTGAAGTCAAACCACCTTTGTTAAGAGAGAATAATGCTCGCTGGGAAAGATGAACAACCGCTAGCATAAAAGGAACATGTAGACATAATATGACTGTATATAGCTACCAAGGAATTTAACCAATTATTGTAGGTTGTTGGTCGAATGTTATTTTGATGGTGATGTGATTAGTCCCAAAGGAATTAGCTAAATATACTACTAGGCCCTGATAAGGAGATGATTAATATTTTGGATGAAGAAGACCCAAATATACAAGGTTATGATATGAATGATGAGGACATGATTAAGATTTTGAATGGAGAAAGGCCTCTGGACAAAAATCCCCTCACCAGTTGTACTTTGTTGTAAAGGATGTGTATGCCATAAATCATGGCATTAATTGATATGCAAGCTTTTGGGCTGGCTTTTTATTTGAAATTAGTTTTCGATTTGAATTCGGATTGGAATATAAAGAAAAGTTGAACGAGACAAATCCATTGTCAAATGGTAAATTTATAGTTTGTGTTATCTCTTCAATTTCCTTATTTTTGATATGTATTTGGATCCGAAAAGGGTATATTGAACAGATGATAGTTTTTGTGAGTCCAACGATGGGATTGGCATGCATCATTTGATCAGAACCCTTGATAAATGTTTGAGGCCGTGGTATTACAACTTGAATTAACAGTGAACACCCAAGTGGGAAACCCACTAGTGTTACTCCTAGATGCAACTATAAGAGAAGCACGATTGTCACTAGTGTTACTCCTAGATGCAACTATAAGAGAAGCACGATTGTTGTCACTAGTGTTACTCCTAGATGCAACTATAAGAGAAGCACGATTGTCACATTAGTGCTGACCCTTACTTTTGGACTGCTTTCAAAGGCCAAGTGGGCCTTCTCTTAAGAATATATATATTTTTTTATAATGAAGAGATCAAATGAGGTATTAAAATCTGGTTGAAGGGATATGTTTTTTTAAAATAAAGAGAGGAAATGAGTTGATAGAAATTTGATTTAAGTTATAGAATAATTAATCCAAAGAAAGTGTTTGAAATTCAAAAGATAGTGGAATAAAAATAAAAACTTGAAAAATGGAAATTGCTAAAAAAAAATTAAAATAAAGAAAGATATGACAATTATTATTTTTTTAAGATTTGAGAAAAGATATGACATAATTATTTAATTTTCAAGAATTGTATAAAAGCAGATTGTTTTATATACAAGTCTTTAATAATTTTGGAAATTAATGGAAATACAAAAATGTTAATTTGCAAGATTTGAATAAAAACAAATTGATTTATATACTAGTTTTTAATAATTTTGGAAATTAATAGAAATACAAAAATGTTAGAGAACAAATGGGTTGATAGAAATTTGGCTGTAGTTATAGAATTTTAGCCCAAAGAAAATGTTTGAATGCAAAAGATTGCTGAAGTAGTGGAATAAAAACAAAAAAACTTGAAAAATGGAAATTGCTAAAAAAAAAAACTAACAAAATATATGACACAATTATTCATTTTTAAGATTTAAGAAAAGATGACAATTATTCAATTTTAAGATTTGAATAAAAACAAATTGATTTATATACTAAGTCTTTAACAATTTTGGAAATTAATGGAAATGCAAAAATGTATTCCACAAGTGTTAAATGCTCATAAGATTTACAAGTGATAATTTATAGTGGCCTCATTTGCTATAAATGATGAGTTATTTAAGAATTGTGAACTAAGTGATCTATCTAATAAGTGAAACACAATGTTGAAAGTCCAAAGCAAGGCTTTGCTTGAGAGATTTTTGAAGCAAGGTCTCACTTAGAGGTTTAATTGATTCTGATATAAATAGAATTAATCTCTCTTAATTCAAAGTAATGAAATAGAAGGTCATGGCCCGCTAAAAAGTGGCTCCATAATTTTTAAGGCCAAATGACATAACATGATACACAAACGTGCCCCAGGGGGTTGTGAAAGCGGTCTTGTACTGATCCTCTTTGCAGATTTGAATTTGGTTATAACTGGAGGAACCATCCATGAAAGAAAAGACTTCGTGGTTAGCACATGCATCAATGATATGGCCAATGAATGGAGTGGAGAAGTTGTCTTTGGGACATGCCAAATTCAAGTCACAAAATTCAATATAGACGTGAATGGTACCTTGTTTTTTTGTTAACGAGAACAAGATTGGAAACTTAAGTAGTATATGCAATGGGGCATATGAAACCTGCTTTATGCAGATTCTCGATATCGGCTTTGACGACGGGAGCCTTCGATGGGTGAATGGGTTGTTTCTTTTGGAGAACGGGCGCAACCTCAAGCCATGTGTCAATACGATGTTCTACGATAGATGGATCAAGCCCGAACATCTCGATATATGACCGCGAAAATATCACGGAACTCTTGAAAAAGTGCTTTGTATGAAGTGACCTCTTCAAGGGAGCAAGATGCTCTGAGTGTGGTTGCTATATTGATGGTTGATGGTTGGTGAAATGTTTACCATGTTACCCTCTTCAAAGGCATCAGGTGCCAGAATTTGGTTTTTAAACCAATCGACACTTCCATAGATGAAATCTTTTGCTTCGACAGAGTATTGGTCCGATGATGAGGAAGACTCATTGGGGATGAAGGAGCGACGATGCATATCATCCCAAGGATACTCGGGAGTCGAAAGAGCTTCAAGGATCTCCTCGCCATTGTGAAAGAAACACGTGGATAGATCATATGGATCTTCTACGGTCGAGGAGGGGGAAGGACTATTGGAGCTAGAGATCGTGTGAACGGTGTTCGTTGTGTGCGAGGAAGAAACCAGAGGGTGGATCTCCTCAAGGACGGTAACATTGGACTCGTGGGAATGCGTGCGAAGGTCACTAAGGACGACCGGTACTTGGGCAAGTTTGGGAAATGGTATGAATAATGACCATATAGGCCACAAACTGTACATGGATGGTTGGTTCGCAACGACTTATTTTCACAGCAGGTATAGCTGGAACATAGACCACCGAAAGGTCATTAGTGTTAGCTACAATGTGCATGTGGGTGAGAATGATAGGCAAATCAGGATAATTTTGTGTCGCATGGCCTTGGACATCGCATAAAGCACATGTAGGAGGAGGACATGCTTCGATCGTCACTTTGGGTATATTTTCCCCAGTCTTCTCGGGAGGAGGGCGGGCAGGAGCAACAACATGAGTAGTCATTGGTGTCCCAAGAGGTGGGTGTGACATCGTCTCAATATGTTGGATGGGAGTCAACACAACCTGTGGATTCAGTGGCGAGGTAGGTGGATCGAGGTACCACACAAGAATACCCAAAGTGAAACCAGGAAGGTTGAGAGTAGCAATGATAGGCTTGCTCACGATGCTAGATGGTGGAAAGAGGAAGGGGATTGTGTGGACTGGGAGTGAACCCCATTAATTCCTCAAGGTACGTGGTTGGGGTTACGACTGAGGTTGCAATGAGGTCGAAATTCTACCGGATGTGATAGTGCACAAATTCAATATATTAGTCGGTGAAGGAGGAGGTGGTAATGACAAAAAGGTGTCCGTCATAGCAGCGTTGGAAAACAAGCTTGGGCCAATGGCAGACAGGGATGGCATGGACACACTGTCGATGGTAGTGTCGATAGTGGGAAGGACGTGTTCTGGTGTGGTCGTCCCCTTTGGATCATAGTACGTCAGCTTGTCGATGGTGACGATCTTCCCATTATGAGGAAACATCAAGAGTGGGAATACGGTAGAGGAAATGAATCGCATTGCATACATATAACTACCTCCTAGGAGGAGGTTGTAATCGAGTTGGGCGTTGACAATCTCAATGTCAATCAACACTGTTTTTTCGACTAATTCAATAGGGACATTCATGAGGAGTCCTTGGGGTTGAGCAGAGTGACCATCTTAGGCGCGGAGGGCGGTGGAAGAAGTTTGAAGGGTTGGGGATCCAAGTTTCTGCCAAACAAAGGTTGAAATAACACAGGTGGATGCCCCCTCATCAATGATGCATCGATGACTAACCAAATTTGGAATTGTCATCGAAACTTAGAAGGAGACGGATGATGGCATCTGGGGTTTTCCTTGATCTAGGTCAAAGGTGATCAACCTAGAATCAAAGGGATTGGAAACACCTAACGCAAATAACAACGCTTTACATTGCGAAGGACAAGTTTTGAGAACTTCCAGAGCGAGCATGGATTTGGGAGACTGGGATGAGTCATCAACAATACTATAGTTGAGTGCAACTCTGGCAGTGGCGTTGTTCGCGACGTGACGCAAAGGGAACCATGAGACTTTGGCAGTCCCGTTCATGGGGAGTATTGGAAAATGCAAAGACATATCTAGATCAATGGAAGTAGATGCTGCAGAGGGGTCAACAGTTTCTATGGTGGAACCATACTGGTTTCATCGAGTTTGGAGGTTGACATCAGATGATAACGTCATGAGGTGGTGTACACCAAGATCAATGGGTTGAGCCGCATAAGTGATTGTGGGATTTTGTGGGGCCAATGGCTGGGTTGCAACCATTCCTTAGTGTGGTAGGGGGTTTTGGAGCACCATGGGTCTAGGACCTGGTGGTGCTAGGTTTGGATGAGTCGGAGCAACCCCATATGTTGATTGACGTTTTGGAGTAAATGATAGACACGATTCAAGTGAGGACATTGATGGGTGTAATGGTCGTAAGTGTTACAAATGGCACACATATGATTAGTTGCAATTGTGGGTTCTTCCTCGGTTGAGTGGGACGCTAGGGGTTTGGTGCAGGGGTGTCGACACCGTTATTGTTCGGAGGGTTGGCTTGTGGCCACCTCCTTGAGTCAAGTTGTTACCTCGATTCCTACCTCTCTTATTCCTTCCCTACCCTTGTTGGTTAATGGGGGCGAGTTTTTTAGGGAGGTTCTGTTGTGCGTAGACCTGTCCTGTAGGAGGGGTCGAAGCCGGAGTACGTTGCACAGGTGGTGGATAATAGGCAGGAGCCGCTGGTGGGGTTGCAAAATCGATCGTCTGGCCATTACACGAGTGTGCCGAACAAGTCGGTCCGTGGACATGAGGGGTTGGTGTGGGAGGCGCATAAGAAGGTGTGGCTCCGGAATGATCTATTACATCATAAATAATCAAGGGCGTAACCTGGTTGGACAACACTAGGGGTGTGGCCGGAATGGGGTGGCATCATAGGAGAGGCCGAAAAAAAGTGAGGGTGTTTTGTAACAGAGCTGATGACTCCATCGTAGCATGGGATGCCCCCGACGTATCTCGACGTGAGGAGCCGACACATGGAGCATCGGGTATAATGATATATAAGTAACCCAATTGGGCATATATAAGATCGAATTATTGAGCCTTAAGGTTGGATTCCTCGGTTTGTGGGCACTGAGATGCAACATACTTGGCTATGGGGGGGAGTAAAGTTTTGAGGAACCAATCTAGTAAAATCGTATCATCTAACTGGATCCTATACAAGCTAAGTAGATGACGCCATTCATGGATATGATCTGTGATATGGGTAGTTGTGTTTTGTCGACAAGATAATTAGATTTCCACCCGCTCATCATAACAGATAGGTAACTGGAAGTATTGAAGGAACATTGAGGCTAATGAGGAAACGTATGGGTAGGTGGCATGAGGAAACTTGATATACCACTTGGCCGCAACACTAGTGAGTGTGCGCTGGAGTAACCACAATCGGACATAGTCATCCACTATGTTGTTAGATGAACACCACAAGTGGAATGACATAATATGGTTTTGGGGATCTTTTCTTGCCTTACCTTTGAACTTAGGGATGTTTGAGGAATTTTGGTAGGTTTAGGAAGCCATTGTGGGTTACGACGAAGGGGTCATTGGTCAACTGTGCCAAATTGGGCAGATTAATACTAGCCATAAAAGGTAGACTAGAATCGAGAGCGGATCGGGAAGGACCAGCAATGGTGCCGACGACAACAAGAATGCAGTTCCCAGATATAACTGGGGGTGGGTAAGGTTGACTTCCGACAGTAGGAATAGTCACTGGTATGGTAGGAATAGTCGGAACAGACGTGGAAGGGCCACTGCCCCTAGGTATAAATGATGGAATGATAGGAACCACGGTGGCTGGAGTGGGGCCACCACTAGTGGGTAGCAGACCAACAGTAGTGTGTGCGGTGGAAAAGGGCCGACTAGGACCAAACCTATTGGTCCAGTGGAAGGGATACTTGGAATGATGTGAGGAACAAACACAAGCCCACTACCAACCATTCCCCATGGGAAGGGACCAAGATGTGCACCAACCCTGTGGCTAGATGGGGCAGTGAACAAGGCGGGTTTGGATTGATATGAATCTGAATATGAATCATAGGTTGTATGTGGCTCCGAAGGTGGCGAATGATGTCGAATATGGATCCGATGGTGATGATTAAATGAAACGAATTGGGGGGTATGCACTCTAAGCCTATGTGAGTAACGTGGTGGAGCTATGATGATGTAATGGAGTGCTGTGTAATGAATGAAAACTCAAGAGTATAAATCGCAGGCTCAAAAACCCAACTGCAACCGAGTGTGTAGAAGGAGAGCGTATAAATGGTGACTCGGATTCCAACAACAATCTCTAAAACCAAACTGCAACAATGGGTTACAACAAGGCGAGTCTACAATAAAGTGGCTAGAAATCCAATAAGCAACACTAATTAGAAATAAAATGATGCACTACTCCTAACTACAAGCTGGAAGCTCCTCATAAATCGTATCCTCAGTATGGGTTATGAAACCCCAGTCAGACAATATGAAATGGAATAAAAATAGGCTAAGAGAATTCCACTACCGAGAAGGACCTCTGGGTAAAAGAGCCCTAGAAATAAGGGAAACTAGGCTACCTAGTTCATGACACATCTGGTTGGTTTACTAGTGCTTAAGCCCTTTGGCCCCCGATCCTCGACTGGGTGATACAAGGAGGACTACGAAGGGTTATCATTCAGTGCAAGATGGAGCACGATATTCCACCCTAACTTTTGGAACCCCTTATTTGCGGCTTACTCCTGCATAGCAGAGAGGATTCGAGTAAAAGAGCCCTAGAAATAAGGGAAACTAGGCTACCTCGTTCATGACACATCTGGTTGGTTTACTAGTGCTTAAGCCCTTTGGCCCCCGATCCCCGACTGGGTGATACAAGGAGGACTACGAAGGGTTATCATTCAGTGCAAGATGGAGCACGGTATTCCACCCTAACTTTTGGAACCCCTTATTTGCGGCTTACTCCTGCATAGCAGAGAGGATCCCGACAGACTGGTCGTGACCGTGTCAATAAGCACACAAGGATTTTGGTCTCCTAATGGACAACAAATATATCTCATGATGTAAGTGATAAGGGGGTGTTGTTTGGATCCCTATCCCCAATGTCCTAACTTAGCTACAAGATTGTTTTGTCCTCAAGTGAGGTTACAAATGTTGGTTGTAATAAGTTATTTTTTAAGGCTAGCTTGGGGTCATGAACCAAGCATTTTTATCTTTACGGTGTGAGATGTGTGCAAATGGTTTGTACAAACCCCCAACATTCCTACGAAGAATATGCAACGATCTCACTGTCGAGATGCAATAAAATAAAATGTAGATAAATAACAGTAAATGACAGTAAACATCATGCAAATATCACAACTAATTCTTCCAGAACATAAAATAAATACAAGTAAATGAACGTCTAAGGAACTTACCAAGGTGTAGGAAACACATAGGGGTTATTGACTATGAAGCTCAACTCAAGAGGCTCACATACAAGGTAAAGAGGACCTCAAAACAAACCTAGGGGTTGTAATTGATCATATCTGGACAGAAAGAGGCCAGGAAGTGGTAAAACACAGACATGGGGTCTAAAATAAGGATCTCAAGCATCGAAAAGGACTGAAAAACTACAAGTCTTACCTGTCGGCAGAACAGGCGCGATCAGGGTCGCACATAAGTAGGAAACAGTCATGATCGGGGCAAAAAAATAGTCGACAGAGTCAACTCATGCTAAACAGAGGATTAAGCGTGACAATTCGCACAAAACCGAGTCAAAGTAGTGACCGGGGTCACTCCAGAAGTTGGGACAGGCGCGATCTGGCATTCTGGGCCATATCGCACTTATCAGAGCAAAAGGCGTGACCTAGGTCACGCTTATCGGACAAAAAGGTGTGACTTGGTTGCATCTTTTGGCCGAACAAGCGTTACTTGGTCGAAACTATTTTTTTTGGAGAAATGGCTATCGGCTAGGGCTGGAGGGTAGGAACTCAGGCAATACTGGTTTGGATCTGCTGCGAGGGGGTCAGATCTATGATGGTTGAAGGCAACAAAGGAGAACTAACCAATAGAAAAACCTACAAAAACAAAGATACGTATGGATCAACCGAGTGGAGTCGCCAAAACTATAGTGGGGATTCTCCCCTACTACGTGCAAAAGAACCAACCTTAGATAATGCAGATCATATGGTAGAGTTCAACAATAATATCAAAAAGAAAAACAACAATAAAAATACTTTTAGGTTTTTTCAGATTTATAATACTAACTAATGCAAAATAAGAACAAAATATACCTTTTCTGAAATGTGAGCCACCGTAGCTGTCCTCGGAAATGGTCCTGCAACTCCATGGTTTGGGTCTCAAGTCTCTTCCACTAATAGTTGTCAAACAGGGGAATGGATCCAAATGGGTATAGAGTGAACTCAACGCACACCGTGGGGAATGGTGTGGCAAAGTATGGGAATAATGGCAGAAAAAGTGTATAGTGTGAATGAGAGCAAATGGTAAAAAGTGTTTTGGGGGAGTCCTTCACAATGTATTTATAGGATGTTCCAATGGTTTTTGACCCATGGTATTTTATTGTCCGTGGTATTTTGACCCATTCTCATTTTTAGGCTTTTTTATCCCTTTTTGGAGAGAGTGGGGATTAATCAAAATAAATGCTCATCTTCCCTTCATCTATGGGAAGGAATAATGATATTTTGGACCATATTTAGTGGAAATACAATTGTGAAATGTCAAAATGGAGGAATAATGGTGGGAATATGAAGTATGCTTATGGTTTAGACCATAGAGAGCTAGGTGAACACTTTTTGGTGTTAACATGATTATATATATAATTGTTTATCATTACTGAGTGTCTTTCACAAACACTTGTCCAAGTTATAAACTGAAAGGAGGTAATTGAGCTGCATAATCCCTTCTATATAGAAATATTTATATACTCATAAATATAATGAAGGACTTCGTCAACAACCCAACTAAGATTACAATCAACCTATGAGAACACACTTCTAGCAGTTCTTCCACCTTAGAAAAATGGGAAATGGATGTTTTATCCATTTTATCTCATCAAATCATCCAATCAAGGACTGATTTTCCCTCACAATCCCTCTATAACTTGCCATTGATTCAATCAATGAAGAAGGATCATGTCCACTATAATATGTTTCCTCAATACTTCACCAAAATGAGAGACCCTTTGTGTGAGGAAGTAAACGATTATGGGGAAATATTAGTTTATTGAGCTTTGAAATTCCCTAGTAGAGTTGAGGGATCAAACAAATCCTTATCAAATACATTATTGATTTGATTTTATTGGGTAAAAAAATGGAACACAAAAATATTTCAAAAACACAGAGATACATTAATACTCAATTTCTATTAATGAATGAAATATGCAAGAACTGTAACAAAATGTAGAGTGAAATGAACTCGCTAGAATGGTGGCAACTTAAATCTGAGAAGAGATGTGACAACTATGCACATTCACAAGAAATGAGTTACAATGAGGCAAAAAAGGTCGTTTAAAATAAATTATCAATGGGAAAACCCTAAAAATCAAAATCCGTAACTCTAGAAAATGAAACACCAAAAGGTTTGTGGGCCCCGTTGTGGTTAGTTGATACATCAACTTCCTACGAGCATTAAATTTGCATCTGATCTCCATTCGGTGTGCTTGGAAACTCATCAAAAAGTTCTATATGAGAAGTACACATTCTGAATGGACTCGTACATAACCATCTATTTACTAGGTGTTGATATGCCAAAAAAAATCATTTAGGGCCTCAAAACCACCCCGAAAGTTCATTACTTGAAAAATTGTAAAAACAACTACCAAGATGGAAAATTATGTTTTGATATAGTGGACTAGGTGGATGGACAGAAATATCCATATGGATCATTCCTCCATCATTAGGAAGCAACAGTCTCAATTGTGTTGAGTGCCCCCACCAAATGGGGAAACTACTACTGAACGTGACACTTTGTGAGCCACTTGACTTGGTGTAAAAGCATCCCTACTTTAACAACCCAATAGAGTTGGAGCTTCTATTGGAGAGTACCCTTAACCTACGTCTTCATGATCCTATCAATGGTCGTCTATTGCACTCAGGGTTGATATATGTAGGTGTCAGCTGCTTTTCCACCTCTGATGTGTCCAATAGTGGTGGAAGATATGGTCAAAGTAGGTCCACATTGAATATTGGGTGCACGCCAAGGAAGGTGAGAATAATTAACTCAAAATCATTGTTTCCCTTAGCCTTGGTGATGGTATAAGGCCTATAGAAAAGGGGACACAACTTTTGATGGGGTCCTACAATGTGCTCTTTCTACAAATGCAACCAAACCTTATCTCCCACCTAAAACTTTTGTGGAACCCTATGTTGATCATGGTGATGCTTGTACTTAGAATTGGATTTATGTAAAATATCATGGACTATTACAGAGATAAATTTTCTATGGCTTGGGGTGTACCACAATAGATTGAATGACACCAGAAATCAATCCTTTCCAATATGTAAGAGCAATAAAGACATCTAACACTAAGGGATATGAATTGTACCTTATTCCAGATGGTTCATTAGAGGAATTTTGGGGTCTAAAATGGGCCTCCTAAGGAAAATAATAAAATAATAGTTAAAATAATAAAATAATGGCTAAAATAATAAAATAATATTAA